>VYXH01008850.1:83184-107691 GCA_013397275.1 Burhinus bistriatus
GGGAGCTTACTGTTACCAGGACTCACAAATACACTATGTACCCTCCCTCCTATTAAAAATGCAAATTAATGTTTGTCACATCTATGCTTCAATTATGCTTATTTAAATGAGATGATGGCCCTGCAGAAGTAGAATATCTGTGCTGGGGGAAAGGGAACAGAAACAGGTGATACGTCCTTATGGTTACGTACAAGAACATTCAACTCCAGATGTATAGTAAGTATAAAAGTGGGGGAAAAGCATTCTTTCACCAGCTCGTGTCACAGCTAGCACCCACCCAGCCGGGAGAAGGGGCACCCTTCGCTCTGCCCCCGCACCCATTAAAACAGGGAACGAAACCAGACGCTTCATCAGGTGAGGCTGATCCCCCGTCAGGTGAGGCTGATCCGGCGGGGGCTGTCCCCAGGGATGGGATTCCCCCCCGCTCACAGCCTCACTCATGCGGTCGGTGGCCAGGCTGCCTGCTCCGCAGCCGGCTCAGCCCGTTCCCGCACCAGGCGTAGCGGAGCCCGCACGATTCCTGCGGTCACCTGGAAGCACGCAGAGATGTTGCCTGCTCAGGGTGGTGTTCAGTGCATTTCCTAACAATCTTCTTTTTAATCGCTTCAAGTCTTGTACATTTATTCTGAAAAAAAGAGCCCCGTGATAAGACAGAGGAGAACCGACCCAGCGTTTCCTTTACCACCATCACCTGCTCACAGGGGAAGAGGAAGAGGAGGAGGAAGGTGGCCCCTGGGAAGCACGAGGGGCTTTCCATCACCACACAGCTGTGCACAGCAGCACGCACTGGTCTCCTGCCTGCTTAGGCTATGACCCACCTTCGTGCTGGACTCTACGCCACGGCAAACACAGCCACCCAGTCCAACGGAGCACACAGCTGAGCTGACAGTTTTTCTTTGCCTCTAAAATTTACCTTTTGAACTTCTTCATTACAGCAGCGGTTCTGACCTGGTTATTTTTCGAGCACAGCTATCACAGTGTAAATAAATACATTCTAAACACTGTTCTTTCAACAACTCAGGACTTATTCCCACAATTGTAATGAAATGAATGGAATTGTACGGGAATAACAGACAGCTGAATCCAATTCCCTTCCTGTGTTACATGCACAGAAAGAATACTACATAGCACATCACTACCAGTTTACAGGACAACTGTCGTCTTCTCTCTTAGCCGCAGACAACCAGTCTAATTAGTCTTCCATCCCCAAAAGTACAACTACAACGATAAGCAACTGTTAAAAACCAGTCCCTTTGTAAGCTTTCAACACCTCCTGCCAGCCTACTGCAAGCAGAGTAAATGATCGGTTTGTGACAATGAGTCACCAGTAGATGAGTAAATAAGTAATATTTGAATCGACAAGTAGTTTACAAAACCAAAGGATGGCAGAAGCGTCACCTCAGCCTTTGTTTCCATTTTAAAAAGCAAAAGAAAATGTGAATGATTTATCGTTAAAAAAAAAAAAAAATTAAGCCATAATATTAATGTGCATTAGTTACTGTTCTCAGATAGATCACCTATAACGCATTTGCACCAAAATGCATATTTCAAAAAATAGTAGTCCTGATAAGGAAACCTGGATGTGTAGAGCTCTGCAAGTATCAAAACTGAACACCTGGGAGTTATAAAAGAAGTTGTTTGGGCTCAACTATAATCACTGAAAAAAACCAAACCAAACCAAACCATCAAAAACCACACTTACAAAAACAATTAAAGACATTTTTGGCATTACCTTGCTAGGAAAATTTACCCATACCTAACTGTAAATTTCTTGAAGGCAATGGGCAGGAGGGGAGACAATAAAACCTGTTTGATTGCATTTGGGAGCAGAATCAGATTGGTGTCACTGAGTAATGAGGCAACGGCCATCCCCCTAACACTCACATAAATTCTAATCCACCTTTGCAGATGAAATATTCTGTTAACTATACCTTAAGCAAAAAAAAGCCGTGATTATCATTGAACAACAGCAAACCAAAACTTTGGGATCCATGGAAAACTGGATGCTCATTTTCTATTCTTACTCATTCCAGAACGGGCAGTATTTGAAGATCTTTTGGTTCAAAAGAAACTTGCAAATAAGTACAGACACATTTTCTTACTCTTTCCATTCCAGAGATGTGATATAATGCGGTTAGCACAGAACTGCAGCCGCAGAGTGCAAAGGGACATTATCAGTATGTTCTGGTCATTGGCACACAAAAGAACAGGTGGAGAAGGCAAGACATTGCACTCTGTCTACTCTCATCACCATAAGGAGGAAGAAAAATAAACATGTTATTTTGGTGATATTTAGCACAAAGGAAAAAGTTCAATGGATCATTAAATACTGGCATTAAGAGAGAATCGTGAGAACATACTGATCTCGGCCTCTGTCCTACAGTTCACATGAACTGTGAAAATTAACATCATATCTTTGCAGCCAGCATACTTTCTCGGTGAATACAGGAGGAAGCCTGCCCAGAGTGGGAGTTGAATTATAACATGTTAACTACTAGTGCTGACAATGAAAAGAATAGCATGAGAAAAATCAAGAAGTAGTTGCAAGGGATTCTCGCCAGCAAACAAATGTACTCATTGTCCTAAAAGTAATGACAAGAGCAATTACTATGTTTGTTCGAATTTAAGACGTTGCGTTTCCCAAAAGTTAAGACCAGAAGAAATAACCTGGTCTTCGCAGACTACACGGTACACAGCCCCTCTACGAGCCCCAGTAGGACCCACTGAAACCTGAGGGAGCAATTGCATGCCTAGTTGCCTGGAGTCAGCAGGGACAGTATGCACAGGGGAGGCTGGAACATACTGTCAGTGAAAAAAGTTTCACTACAGTATTTTCAGCTCCATGAAACTCTAGGACCTGCTCAGAGCCAAGAGTTGCTCATTTTCATTTCAGCACGTTGCATTCCTTCCCATAGGCAAGTCAGTGGGCATCCATCCCTATGGAGAAGCTGAGCATTCATTCATAAATTTGGCACAGAGTATGTATAAAATTGCACAGGCTGAAACTCACTGCACGTACCATCATCCACATGCTTCTTCATAATTGTCTTTTTTTTATATGCTGTTCAGCACAGACTATTCAAGTTAAGACAAGACTATTTAATCATTTTCATGTGCCACTACAGAATCATTCACCTCTTGATTGCAGGTTAGCATACGGCCCGATTTGACAGCAAATGGAAATTATCTCTGACAACCAATCAAGCAGTTCTTTGTGAACGTCTCTATCAAGTCTCACGTAGGCTGACAGTCATTTCAAATCTTGCATTAATTGTTATCTATCTTTATTATCCCGGCAGAAATATAAGATATATTATGAAGACAGCCTGGATCATTTTTGCCCTGCAAAGGTAAATCTCTGGAACAGGTCTGAAAAACAATGATAGAAAGATGACTGCCTTGTCACAAGTACTTCAAAATTTATATTTGAAGAAACCCAAGATTTAATTTCCCAGAGCTACCAATCCAGCTACCAATTTCACCTACAGTAATTACAGTTTTCATGATCTCAGTCATAGCAGTCATACTCAGTACTGTCAGAGCAGGGTAACTCAGGAATAACTTCTTAGAAGTCGGTGGAGTTATACTGATTCAGTTAAAAAAAAAAAAAAAAGAATTTACAGTTACGAGTAATTTGATAAAAAAGAAATGGTGCCAAGGCAAATTTATACATGACTTTTTACTTATGCTACAAATTTGTACCAGCAAATTCAAGCAGAAGTTTCCCAAGGTGTATGTTTGAGTACACTTCCCGAGAAGTTTTCTTACTTTCTAGACTTTGCAGGTACAGTAGAGACCATATAATTATATGAAGTGAGACAATACATTGCATTTCCCTAACATAATACAAATATATTTCATTTTATGTGTTTGGATTTTTTTTTTCCAAACTAGACAAGTGTTTTGCTCCTGAAGCCAACTCTGTTACATACATTACTACATCTTTGAATGCAAATGGAAACTAACTTTTTCCCTCTGAATTCTAAACCAGTCACAATCCAAGTAAACCCATCTTTTCACTGCTTCTTTCTTGCCAAAGATGAAATCTCTTTTTCCTTATCTTGCCTCTGATGAGAGGCTCCCTGAGCTCCAAATCCACAGAGCCCAGTGATGTAGAGCAGCCAGCGACCTTCATCCACCCCATACTCACCTCTTCCCTTTACTAGAGAATCCCTCAGAATCACCTTCCCATTTTGCAGTCTTAAAAGCAAAGCCAAGTGCAAGAGGCAGTCAGATACAGAAGAGAAAATAGGTGTCAAGGATGAGCCCAAGTCACCCTCTGGTTCTATCCAAGTTTCATTGCTATGTGGGCATAGAGAACTCCAGAACATAACACCTTGTCCTGTATGCACATCCACTCAATATATTAACCTTCTTTGGTAAATAACCACAAAGCTTTCAAACTTCACTTCGAAAGATAATAAAAGCAGAACCCCTGTGGATTTCAATGAGACACTGTGTCTGAGTATGGACTGAATGAAACTGTTTAAGGCGTTGCAGTTATGCTCAGAATCATTTTACAACTACAGATCAAGCTTACACGTCTCACATTAAATTAGAAAGTAGAGGTAAATGGAGGCACAAGAGTATTTTATGAAAAACTTCTTGACGGGTCATTCTCGCTTTCAACCAGCAGTCACAAAACGGACAGTAACCTACTATACCCAAGCAACTGCAAGTTTTAACTTGAGCTCATAGTGTGAACAAACAAATGACCACCCGTTAGAGGAAAGGAAAAAGCTAAACAAACGTGCACCACACCATTTCCTTATATCTACCATGCCATACAGGATACGAAACACAAATTCAGTTCTCTGACAATTTATGAATATCATAACCACGTTACAGTAAAATAAAATCGAAGCATTACTTTAATCTCTCATACGCAATTGTGCTGTGCACAGTGAGTTAAGGTATACAATGACCCATTGAGCTCTCCCAAGCAAACGGGTGAATACGGCCTTTGCCACTGTACGTGACCCTCGGCAGCGCTGGAACCACGCGAGGGTACAGCAGAGGAACTAGTCCCCGTCATTGCAGATGGTTGTCAGCACTGAAACTGGAAAGCCTCAAGAACTGCAGCATATGAACTGTTCGATCAATAAGCAGAGGAAGAACTGAAAATATGTGTCTAACCCAAAAATCCGCACTGAGGCAGATGAACCACTTTTACTGTCCTGAGAAAAGTTAGCTGTTCACAGAGGCAGGCATAGACTCACGTGGAATTTTTGCTGGAGCTTTCTTGTCAGTACACACAGCTCAAGGCCATTTTTGCATTGTGTGGCACCATTCTCCAATGCTAAAAACCATGATAACTTTTTAAATGTAACTTTAAATTTTAATTTTACCTATTAAATATGAAAATATTTTTAATGAAATATACATGAAAAGTATGCATGGAAGCAAAAAATGCAGATTTCATGTTGCCTTTTGCATTTTCCACTGACTGCTGTTTCAGCCTCTTCCAGGTACAGAATTTTGTTTTGCCAGAAGAAAGTTCATTTTATCAGGATTTTGGGAGAAGGCCGAGTATTAGCTGCAGAGTTTTGCACCTCATGAATCACTCTTATGAGCTATCTCCATGAACAAGATTGTCTTGCTTATTAATAATCAATGCTTATTAATTATTTGCTAATTAATAATCTTATTAATACTCAATTTTGGCACTTCATAGAATGGTTTAGGTTGGAAGGGACCGTAAAGACCATCTAGTTCCAACCCCCTGACGTGGTCAGGGACACTTCCCACTAGACCTAATCATGTTGATAGAAAAAAACCTTGTCAAAACTAGATTAACCACAATTTTAAAACATCCAAGAGCGGGACTGAGGTATCGCTCGTCAGTAGCAAAAGCACATCTCCTCTTGGGAAGACACTGGCTTCAACATACTTTACATCAGACTCTTAACAGCGAGAGATTCCTTTCCCAAGGCACTGTGCTGATTGGCCTTCTGAGACTGTGACAAGATTCGGCAGTGATTTTTTATTTTTTTTTTAAGAATAAAAGTGAAGTTCACTGCTGTACAGAGGGTGAACACGGGACCTGGGTCCCACAAACCCTGTTAGGCCTTTTGTTGGCCCCTCTGCACAAGCCTGAGCCATACCCGAGTCATCGTGAAGACGCCATCAGGGCAAAATATACAGGTCAGTTTGCAGCTATTAAAAAGAACATATTAAAACACTTTGGTATTATACAAAATTCTGATTTTTTCCTGGTTAATAAGCACACCCTAAGATTATCGTGTAGCTAGTTAGAGAAGTACATACTGTTGTATTATTTGCAAAACAGATTCAATCAAAAAGGTGAAGGTGCTATTTCTTAGTGAACGTCATATCCTCTCTTCAGAAAACTCTCACACTCACGGCACTTCCAAGTACAAACCAGCTCTTGTGCACCTCCAAACACCGCAGCTTGAGCTACCTAAAAGTAGAATTAAATGCAGGAAGAGCCAGAAAAAAATCCAGCGCTTATTATATTCTCCCTACAACGAAAGTGCATTATTTCCTTTTGCTGGGAAATGATAAGTGTGAAACCCAGGGACTCGCTGAATCCCACGCCCAGCTGATACCTCTTGGCAGCTTTTTGTATTTACTCGTCTCTCCCGAGCAGCCGCTGAAGGAGCACACACCTGAGACTGGCACAGAACATCTGTAGCCGTGATGAAGAACGCTCATTTACTACTTTATGAACTGATTTCTTCTTACATGTTAGATGATACACCAGTATCTTTCTGAAAATACATTACAGTGCTGCAGTGGTTATAATGGTTTGTTCATTAGTCATGCTTTCTAAAACAGTCAAAAGATGTGCAGTCTCCCCAGGTACCCACATATGATGGTATATAATAACAATAACTGACTATATGCCCTAAAGCACATTCAGAAAAGGAGAGCTTAGTTCTTTACCTCTGTTTAGTTCATCCAGATTTGGCTCTCAGCGATTTTTTACATGAACTCAACTCCACTTTATCACTAAATATTCAACAGAGACATAGTAAAAAAAAAAAAAAACCAAAAAAACAAACAACAAAAAACCAACCACAAAAAACTATTAAAGTGACCTTTTTGCCTTGTGTTCTTTCCCTTCAAAACCTATTTTTAAAATGGTGACAGAGTTCTTAAAGCATGTACCACTCCCCATTTTCAGTATTGCCAGTCTCCTAGGACAAGAAACCACGTCATTTCTACCGAACTGCTGTCCAGGTTGGTAGCTAAGGGTAGAGCAGTGTGCTGTAATCACTGCCAGTACTGCAGTGTTTTATTCCAAGCTTAGACTTTACCAAGGCAGGTAGTTGCTGTTGCTTTCCTAAGCAATCATGTTGCAAGAAGGAAGACTTATTTTAGACAAATTCAACAACCAAGCATTTTCCATGATAGTAAGTTTTGCCATTGGGGTAGGAATGAACAAACTCAAGAAAACACACACACAAAAGCACAACTATGGGAAAATACAATTTCCACAAGTTAAAATTTGAGGCTTATGTTATCTTTAGGATTTTATTATTTACGGATAAAATTTTCAACATCTACATGCATGACTCAGGAACGTAAGTCTCATAGTAATAACCAACAAGTAACAACTCCTGCTAGGTTTGTAAAAAAGTTTTCAGGAATCTATTTACAAGGCATCTTTCACACCGGACTTGCTAAGAGCTATCTGTAACCTCTTCACAGGTCTAAACATCATAAAATTTGTTTGCTTAGCACTACTATACCTTTTAAAAAGCAACTTTAGTATTCAAATCCATGTTACATTTCTTGTATTGGATGTTGCGCGAATTATCCAAATTCAGACCGCAAATACAGTGTACCCCTCATGCAGGGTTACAAATGTCCAAAGCCACTGCCAGACAAAACTGTTAATAAACTCAGCTCTAGGGACTCCAGGAATCGGGAGTCCCACACAGAGACGTGGCTAAATCCAATCATACTTGTATCTCCGATCAATTGGGGAAGTAAGCTCCCAAGGAAAGTGCCTGTTACTAATATGTTTAAATAGGTAACAGACCAAAAGTGGTTAGTCAAACGACACACCAGCGTTTCAGCTTAACTAAGCATGAATCGCTGCTCTTGCAGACAGCAGCCAGTACCTCGTAGAAGAGGAGCCGGCAGCGCAGAGCACAAGGCAGGCCCAGCTGCACCGCCAACCTCAAGTCAGCACGTGTATTGACTGGCGCTGCTATTTCAAGCTAGCCCCGGCCCTTCAGGAATAGCTCTCATGCACGTATTCTGGAATTAAAGTGATTTTAACACAGAACGAGAATAAGACTTGACTAGCTCAATCGAATCAGCGTAGTTAACTGCATGATGGTCAGTTCCCCTTCTTCTGAGAAAATCCCAAAGGGTAGGCAACTAATTTCTGCAAAAGCTCAGGTTCCCAGCTGGCTTTGAAGGTTAACCACAGATATAAACAACAGCAATACTTTAACCTAAAAGGAATATAAAAATGAAACAGACTGCAACTACCAGAGGTTTTTTTTTTTTTTTTTAAAAAAAAAAAAAAGGCATATTTGGCTTCTGATAAACATTTGCAGTTTGGGAGGAAGACAGTACGTTGAATAGTTTACGCCAACACCACAAGGTAACAAGAGAGGCCCAGGACAGTAAAGAGGAGATAAGGAATATTTAGACAAGTTACTTAACAAGGCACAATAGTTGATTTATGGCCTGAATGAAAGCCTACTGAAAGTATTCCACTTGATTTCAGCAGGTTTTAAATCAAGTCAAGCCTTAGCGGAAAAAAAATTCAGAGATAAAATTTTTTATTAACTGTTCCAGCTTTACTACAAAAAGTCAGCTAACTGAAAATTTTAAGTTTACCTCTGGCAAATGATCCTCAGCAAGAAGAATGTGCTGTCACTGCATCTGCTAACACAATGAACACTGCCACCATAGCTGCCACCCCATTAAAGGAACAAGGAGCAAATGCATTCTTCAAAAATACGATGTTAAATCAAAGAAAACATTGAATATTGGAGGGGTGGAGGATGTTCAGTTCAAATGAAAAAAATATTTCAAGAAACAATGAATAGACTTATCTACAAGATATATGCGTTTTGTTCAACTTTGTGTGAGCTTGTGTTTTAAAACCAATCTTTTATTAGTAATATTACCAAACACAAGCCTAACGAAATCCATTAATAGTAATGTTAAATTCTTAACAATATTTGAGTGATTTGGGGTGGGGGGGAGAAGTAAATGGATTTGAGTGCTCCACCTATAGACAAGCTGTCATTGTTTCTTCTGAAGTGTTTCCAAAGCATCCCAGTCCAATCTCTTGAGAGCACTTAATACTCCAAATGCCCCATGTTACCAGTTCTAGATCACCTGCTATTAGGTACGAGTCAGTCAGGGAAGAAACACCCCTATCGGGGGCCTTCAGAATCAAAATGACTGAGCTGATAATTAAAATTATAATCTCATTCTTACAAAAAGCTTCCGATAACAGGTTGATTCAGATGAGCAAGACATTACCAAGAAGTTTCTGATGCCCTTGCTTGTACCACATTATTCTGTCAGTAGTCAACTTTAGCAACTGCATTTTTATAAAGTACCTTTTATTAGCCAACTAGAAAGATCAATGCTTATATTCCTACTGTAAACAATCAGTGGAATATAACAATAGATTCCAAAATATGAGGACAGAAAATTAGGATACAGAAAACCAGCACATAGTATCCATATCAAAGCTGACTATGAAGAGTAGCAGACCAGGAAAAAAAGGAAGGGCAGTTCTTCAGAGCTTCAGGTCTGGAAGAGGCCAAAATACTTGTATTTCTTTCACAGAGCAGTGCAGGAAAGATACAATTTGTTATTATGGAATTTGTTATACGGTCATGGTGTTGCAAAAGAGCATAAAAGCAACAGAAGCTTAGTTAGGAACCGGAAATATCAGTCCAGAAATCCTACAGCAAAAATAAGACTAAAAAACCACCCATGATGCTAATTATATCACAAAATGTTCATATTGACTACAAAAATTTCTGTCTTGGTCCAAGTTCTTTATGTATTATAAATAACCGCTGAGGATGGACAAGTCAAAGCTGACAAGCTCGCCTGAAGTTCACAGTTGAGAACCTGATGGTACTCTAATACGGTGGCACACTTGACAGAGGTGGACACCGCAGCCAGTGCTGCTGTCTGGACTGCCTCCGTCACGCCACTCGCAGGACGCGAATCAGCCATGGATTGTAGAGCTAGTTTTGGTATAGCTACCTTTGCACCCTTTACTGCAAACCCAAAGAACAGGAAAAAGAACAGAAATGATGAAGGAAGGAAGGGCAGAGGGGAGAAAAAGTCTTTGAAACTTTCCTTTTACGCTTTGGTTTCTCGTGTCTACCCCAAAATGAACGTTTATGTTTGATGTACCAATCTGAAGGTTTAGGAAGCAAAGCTGTGCTGTAGGCCCATCAAAAGGACAAATATTTTCGAAGTATGACTTCCTGTTCTAAGGTTAAAGTTATCGTGATGTGATAAAGAAGCAGAACACAACAAAAACCCGTAAGTATGAGCTGAAAGAGAACACGCTTAAAGGTTCTAATCATTGTGTCCTAAAAATATAAATGTGGCTCTGAGATCTACTGTAAACTACTGGAGCTCCTAAGAGTACAAAACTCCTTTAATTGGGACCTTCCCATACCTACCAGTAAGCATTTGCAAACTCCTGTTTCTGAGGAACACCGCCACAAGCAGTACCCAAGATTTTCATAACTGCTTTAGTACTCTCTGTCATCCCTTCAGGGAGCGAACCGCAAGCTTCTCAGGGTAAGAACGCTGGTAATTCTTTACCACGTTACTATCAGACAGTAAGTACAAATTTCAGAACAGTGAAACTCGCAATATTGTGGAATTTCATTTAAAATATTACAATTTTATTACAAAGCGATAAGATGAAACATGGGATCATTTCCCTTCGGGAGTGTGTGCAGAGGAAATACCTCTGAAATGCCTTCCGGCCTTTATTTCACTTTAAATATATTGACTGTTTCTAAACTGTTAAGGAATTTAGAACTTGCTTCCAGAGAACACTATGAAAGGTGATTTAAATCATAAGTATTACAGTATATATATATATTACTCCTGATAAAAGAAAGACAAATCTTACATGTATTTTAAACTTCTTTGAAATGAAATGACCTAATACACATACATCAGAATAACATCAGACCAGTAATATGCTCTGACCTTTCTGTTTTTGATTCACTGTCAGCTCGATAGTGTTCAAGGTCTTGGTAAAGAGACTGCAATTCTGCTTGAAGTCCTTTTTCCCGTTCTATACTTCCTTCGTAAAATTTAATCTCCTTTTCCATTGCTTTTACTTTTTCTTCCATCACCTTAAATTCATGAAGTATCAAATAGCTGACTCCACAGTATTTACACACTGTCTCATCCCGGGACATCTAGAAAAAGATAAAATTGTGAGATTGTTTGTAAGAAACAAGTTGAACAAAAAAAAAAAAAAAAAATCTGAGTGACACTAAATAAAAATAATAAATCCAAATAGTTTAAACCATTTACTGCTCTGGAGCGTTTATGATCTGATGATGTTATTGCTTTAACAAATAATAAATACAAAATTCTACATTAGCAAAAGGAAATCAAGCTCTAGCAGTACTTTCACTTACTGGAAACTTCACAAGATATATCAACTATGCAATTTATGGTGTGGGAACTCCCCCTGGAATTCTAAACTGAAGTACCTCTGACTTATGTTTGATGTATTAATTTAAAATAAAATGCTGTGTTTTACAAAGTTATCTCCTTAATGAATTTGTGATCGCCTGAGCCAGAAAAATGTTATTTACTGTGGTTTTTTGACAACTCATATCCAATTGAAGTAGGCAAGATGAAAAGTGAATAGAATGATGTAATCCAGCAATCTTTATAAAAATAATTGAAATGAGTAAGGGACTAATTATTATGATGTAGTGTCCATGGCACTTGAGTGTTGTGGCAAATGTAGCCCATTTACTAGGTAAGAAGTATTCATCACTGATTAAAAAAAATACAGAGTACATAACACACATCTAATTGAAAGACCATTTCTTAAACTGAGAAACATACTTTTGTAAGTGATCAAATTATTAAGCTTCGCTTACATATGAACAGATAGATGTGCTCTGACTTAGACTGAGTAATAAGTATGCATCAATCAGTTACTCCTGTGTATTTTAATCATTTTCACTTCCAAAAAAAGTGCTCAGTTTACAAGTGATGCAGAACCGAACTGGCACAAGAAGTGGATATCGAGTGACTAAACCAGCCAGACCAACCCAAGCAGGTCTGACGCTTCGGCAGCGGACACGCAAGCATCCGCTTACCAGCGCGGATCCTGGATCCCTGAGCACGACAGGTTTTACCCTGCTCTTGGCTCACAGCATAAATGCATTTGGGAGGAGATGGTTAGAACTAAGACTAGCTCAGAGGACACTGATAATGCAGCTAAAGAGACAACCTCAAAGCAACCAATATAAAAAGGTACCGGTGAGCTTGGAGACACGAAAGATGGAAAACGGATGGCAGCTGGAAGAGCAGTTGTGTTGTTGTGTACCGACAGCTTAAAACACGCTTTAACCTTTCTTGCAATTATCAACCGTTACAAGAGTTTTAACACAATGACTGATGAAAATCAGAAAGCTGGAAAACTGCAAACAGTTTAAGTCAAAGAATGTAAGAATGCCTTGCATTACAGGGAAAAAAAAAAAAAAAAAGAGACATTTTGAGGCATTGGGATAAATTGAAAGATAGCATACTTGGATGAAAGAAAACAGCTTTCAAAAATTATAAACTAAAAACTCATTATCCCATGATTCACAAATCTTTAGCGCTTTAAATATAGCTTCATAAAAATTATATTTCAGGATGCCCTGGAATTACCAGGCCAGGCTTTATTTTCCAATTTCTTAGTTTTCCCCCAGTTTAAAATACCCCTAGTTACAGTTGCTCTGAATGAGCTGAAAATGCAAGTTTATTTTTCCTGGCAGCTTCCAACTGTGCTTGGAAATATGAAACTGTTATTCAGGATAACTACCATAAAGTTCCAAAGCACTAAAATTACCGTATTGAAAAAGGACAAAATGAGCTGTTATAAGGAGCACAGGAGGGGGGCTCTTATCCCCAAAAGAACATTGTGCTCTCTTGCAGCACCACCGCTGCTGTCTTTCAAATAAACAGTTAGAAAAATTTCACTGGGTACTAAGATAAAAAACAAAATAAAACAATTGGAGTCCTGAACTGGAAATGTTTTACGCAAGTACTAAAACGTTTCAGTTTTCAAATTCAATTTTGTTACTGAACTTAAAAATAAATTAAGTCATAGAACAATAAATATTATCCATCTGAACTTAGTGGGAAACAGGGCCCGTTCTTCTTCACATCCATTCCTCAGGTGAAGTAAAAAACCTGAAAGGACTTCAGATTAGGCTGGATTTTTAAAGTATTTGCTACATAGTCAAAAATCACAAGAAAGCCTGATGGCTTTATATTATTGCAGTAAGGAAAGAAAGTTGTCTTTTAATCAGAACCTGGCTTCTGTGCATGCACAATTATCCTGCAACCGCTGCGATATACTGTGTAGACATGAACTAGTGCCGCGGTTTGGGCTGGACTGGCCACTGAAACCTCAAACCAGGACAACTAGTTTTAAAATATCTGTAGTGTAAGTAGCAGTTTCTTAATACCAGTAATGAATTTGGCATGGGTCGAGTGATTCTCAACAGGCAAGCTAGCCCAAACTGAATTCTATGCTGCAGTACATTAGTACTAATAAGCAAGCTAACGGATTTAAATCCAGTACATGGATGCCCAATACGCCTAGAAAATTAACAGGACCCAGTTGAAAGTGAATACCTCCAAGGAGCAAGGCCCGAACTGGGCAGAACAAGGGGCATACTAATCTGAATTCTCATCCTAAATCCAAGATTCCTCTCTCATGCCCATAGCGGTCAAATCACAAGCAGGACTCTTTGGGTTTTTTTTCTTCTTTCTCCCCCCTTACCCCCCCGCCCCTTGCATTGCCAACATCACAACCCAAGTTCTCCTCATTGACACTTAAAGTATTTCCTGAAATTCCTGAGCTGGTTGTACATCTTTCAGAAGCTACTGAAGCCTTACACAGACAGGTACAGAGAAATGCTGTCAAGCTGTAGATGCTGATTTCCTTCAGGTAAAATAATGACAAAGCTATCTTCGGGCTACACCAAGTCAAAGGTCAGAGCCAGAAAGGATTTTATAGCTCTGATGACTACTTACAAAGGAAATGTTTTTGGATTTTGCACAGTTTCCAAGAGAAATAACATTACTTTGTCTATGTGTCTATTTCTCTCTTGTCACCCTTCAATAATTTGTGAACCACAATGTTTGGTCATTTATAACTAATTCTGACACCGAGGGTAGACACACTTAAGCATCTAAAAGTTTTAGACAACCCAGGAAGGCAATAAAGACTTCGTAAGTTCCCTGTTGAAGAAAATTCTAGTGTGCGAGTGCAGTTCTTATCAGATAATCCATATAGGAGAGAGCCTTATAAATGGTCTGTCCAGGAGAAAAGATTCCATTAAACCTTGTATCTTAGACACCAAAGTTGATCAACCATTACAAAAGTCTGTAGGAAACAAATTTTCATTAGTTCTTAAGCTTACAAAGCTACCTTTTCTGGAATAATACTATCACTGAGTAACCACTAAGAATGTGTACTATATACACAATGATTCATGTTTTCAGATTCCATATTTCACTATTTACATTAGACCAAAAGACTTGTCATCTTCTCAAATGCAAAGCAGGAAAAAAAAAAAAAATCAGGGGAAAAGCAGTTTGGAAGGAATAGAAAATGAAACTATCAGAGCTCTAACTAGAAAAGAGACTGTGTATGTCCTTAGCAGTGAGAACAAGCAGTGAATAGAAAAAAAAAAAAAAACAATTAGGAATTTTTTAAAAAAAAAAAAAAGAACAAAGAGAAGGTAATTTTAGTATTGTGTTTTTGATCAGCCTGGAGATGGAAACTCAGGGCAAACAGGACTTAAAAAGGTAACAGAGGGATACTAAAAAAACCCTGCTATGTGAGTTAGCACAACAGTACTGCACGCACAATAACAACAGAAAAAGAAAAACAAACTCACTGAGGACAACGTGCTTGAACTAGGAAGATATTTGATCCGTAAGATTTTGAGCTACACTTCTGATACACATTAGACCAGATGCTATAAAGAAAGGACAAGAGCTACGTCCAGAACAAACCGCATCACAAGGTAGCATTTCTAGCTGTCCTATTCCAGCAGCTGTTCCACTACAGCATCTGTGGGAGTCATTTCAACTCAGACCTGCGTTCGGTTTTGGAAGAACTAATATTCCTCCATGGTTACATAGATTTCTTTAGCTACCAAGGGCAAGTGGAGAACTGAGCCAAGATGGATAGTCACTCAAATTACATTTGTCTGACTCAGTACCCTAAGCATCTGTAGAGCATAAGTTATAAAGAAAAAAAAAAAAAAGAAAAAGAAAAAAACACTTTGGTGGTCTGGACCATTTTTAGCCTTTTGAATGACAAGACAGGAATTTCTATCATTTCTACTTGACCAAATAACTACAGGGAGCATCAGCTTGTGCACCACTATTCTCCTCTGATATTTCAGATTCCACCCACAAAAATTACCACGATAAAGACCTAAATTCTTGCTAGAAGAAAAATAGTCTACTTTCTCACTTAGCAGCGCCTTGGTATTACAATGTCCAGCACATGGATCACTTATGCTAGAAACAGTCTGTTACAAGCAGCTAATAAATAGCCGTGATTCTTAAAAGCCAGAACTGAAGTCCTCAATTAATGAGATGCTTTTAAAAAGCTATGAGTATGTTTATGTGCCCTGCTGAAACAAAAACACAGAGCCATGAGCACAGATGTACTCCTTGTACATTAATTTCACAGTGCAGGGGAGGGAGAGCCCAAGGGAACTGCAGCATTCGCCGTCCTCCTTGCATCACCCACTGCTCCTCAGGCACATAACGCAGTAATAACAGCTCTTGCTCTCTCCCCTGTTTTCTGTCAGGACTAAGACTGCCCAAAAAACAAAAAAAAAAACCCCAACCCAAACAACTGTATTTGTCCAAACTACACTTGTAGCAGAACAATACAGAAAACCCAAGAAAATAATTGAAAAAATCATTATGCTGCAGCTGGGTGCTCTTAAATTATTTCCGTATCTTGATTGCTTTATTCTACCTCTACCTGATTCTACCTTCTCTACTTTTGTTTTGTTTAACTCTTCCTCTGCCATACTACTTTCGTTTCTCTCATGCTGTTTGTCCCTGTCCTGACACAGTAACTAATCCCTGCTATGCAAAAAGAAATCATTACTCAAACTACACAACTGCTTTTCTAGGAAGAAGGTGGAGTCTGCTGTATATGCAAAACTGAAGAGTTATTTGATTGAAATTGATTTTTTTTATTATTCAAAGAGTCTCAGTAGAAACTTCACTTCTTTAAAAAAAAAGTTTATTGTGAGTCAAGTTTTCAGTCAGCATCTACTCAGAAAGTAATACAGATTGTAATGCTAAACCATGCTGCACATGTAATTATTTGCTCAACTTCCATAAAATAGCAGTTGCAAAATAAAAATCACAGTACTTGCTTTGAATACATATGAATAGCATAGAAATAGGCATGTAGTAAAAACAATATCCTGCTCTCAAAGTTTCATTCAAAACATGCCCTGAAATAATCAGTTTGTCACGACAGGAAATAATACTCAGATTTCAGGTAGCTTTAATTTTTTCCTGCCTGTGAGTAAAGCAGACTAATGAATCATAAAAGACTGTGTGGCACTGCTAGTAACTGCACACTCTCACACAAGCCCTGCAAATACCTAACACGTGTCCAATGGGCCACGCAGACCGTGCCAGTGCTCCTGAGCTCCACCAGGACACGTCAGGGCACTCTCCAGCTTTCCAGCGCAGTGCGGAGCAGAGAGCTCTTCTAAACTCACCCACAGTACATTGTGACAAATGATGCCTGCACAGACAAAAGATAATTTAGCCCATTGTTAACCATATCTTTGCCTGACAATCCTGACTTTTTGCATCTCATTGCAACTGTTGGGAAGCCGCTCCTAGCTACAACCCGCCTGCTTCTGATGCAAGAGAGACTGCAGTCCCTCCAATTCCTAGCTACATACTTGGATGCCAATTGCAGAAAAGGTAGAAAAGCTTGAATATAGTGAACACAGCCATAGCCTTATGAGTATAGCAAGAGATAAAAATGCTTTGCTGCTCGAGGTGACCACCAGTAACTCCAGAATTCTCACGTTAGGAACAGAAGATCATTATGCAAGTTCAGAGGATCTGCTTGCGCAAATCTTCTGATACCACAATACACAGCGGTAACAAAGCATGTTGCCTTTACTATCTGGGAGCTGGTTTTCCCAAATCAGCTATGGGCCCATGGCTAACCACTGTTGAGAGCTTTCCACCTCTTTAGGTTGCAATATGTGGGCTTATACCAAAACCAAGCAGATATTTTCTAACATTTCCAAAGCACATTACAGCCACTCAGAACATACACATAGCCAGAGCTTGGCATCCCAACAAAATCTAAAAGTTAAAAATTCTATATAGCCAAATCTGAAAATCTCAGTGAGCACAGGGGCAACTCACAAACATCATCTCAAGAAGCATTCCTAAGGTACACGACAACAGGACTCTGAAAAGACCTTCTGCCGTTCTACATGTAAATGTTACCGTGTTCATCTTGGAGGGCACTAATGGAAATGCTGCTGCTGCTTCTGAATCCATATTGATATCAATACTGTAAGTACTAAATACATAGCTATGTTGTTCATTTCTACAATGCTAGCCTTGGTGGACGGGACAGATTCTTGAGCCAACTGGAACTATGTAAGAACCTATTAAAAAAAAAAACAAACAACCCAGGTTCAAAGACAGCAAGAAAAANTTGTTCATTTCTACAATGCTAGCCTTGGTGGACGGGACAGATTCTTGAGCCAACTGGAACTATGTAAGAACCTATTAAAAAAAAAAACAAACAACCCAGGTTCAAAGACAGCAAGAAAAAAATAAAGATAACATAATGTGCTCATAAAGATACCATAATGTGCCCAACCTATAGCACACATGGCCAATCTAATAAGTAACCATTTGCTACTAGTAATGTACGTGATGTTTTGTGGATAGTCGTATACCATGGAACGTTCTGTACTGATGTATAACCCTGCTTCAAAGTTTCTGCCCTGCTTGCTTTCTTAAGCTCCTAGGGTGAGAGAACTACTAATCCATAAGGGCATCATGTGCTCAATCAATTTTATGATTTATGCTAAGCAAAGGTTATTTATTTGCCAAATAAAATATAAAATTAAATGTAACTTTTGTTTGGTACTTTGAGGACTTGGGGTCATTTTACTGCTGTTTTGTTTCCCACTTCAGTAAGGTCTTCAGGGCAAAACTGCATCTTCCCATCTACTTACATTGAATGGACAACAATGCTGAAACAAGCAGAAGTTTAACAAGTTCACAAGCATATAAAAGATTTGTCTACCACTAGCAACAGACAACTAACCGGGTGCAATATGACAGTCGTCTTTTCTCTTGAGGAAAAAACCAACAAAACAAACCAACTTCAAACAACAAAAAGAGAACTCCCCAAAAATACACATCCATAACATTGCAGTAAAGGAAACACTGCCTCCTTTTTTACCATCCAGTGCTCTATGATACCTCTCAGACTGAGTTTGATGGCATAAACCTTAAGACATGTAAATACATGAAAAAGCAGGCATTACAAGCCAGCAATCTCTGCAAGGTTCCTTCTACAGTCCTGTGACAATAGTTAGATTAAATATACTGTTCTACAGAGGCAGACCAACCCACCTGCTGTCTGGCACACCAAACCTGCAAGCATCACCTCCCAGAAGTATACAAGCATCCCTAAAATAAGGCTAAGAGGTAGACAATACCATCCCCAAAAACTGTCACAGAAGAGAACGTAAGCTATGGCTCGGACTTTGCCATGGACTGACACGGTTATTTCCCTCCCGGGAAGTTACCGGTTCTCCTGTGTCCGCTGCCGGAAGAGCAGCAGCTGTTCTCCACATTTGCCACCCCCACCACGCCATGGGGCATAGCTTCCTTCAAACCTTGCAGGGAAAACCAACTCCTGTGACTTCTACCACTGATAAACACTGCTCAGTAAGGTAACCAAACTGCTAACAGGCAAAGTCATACCTCTGGGGGTTTTTAATGTTTTTAGAAACAAACCACGATTTAGATCTTTACTAATAATTAGTTTCCAAGAAGCATGCAACTGTAAATACAAAAATATACTGTAAGTTTTAGTAACTGACATGTGGATGTTTATTCACCTGTTAATTTTTGTTTTCATTTCGCATCCATCTTGCGAAGCATATCATGTGAAAGAAGCACGAGGGCAGTAGAAGGAACAAGAAAGAGAAAAAGAAGCAGGGCCGTGTAAAATTCTTACATCACTTTTCTTCAGGTTTTGATCAATTTAGAATCTAAGTCCCTTCACATCTATCATTTTATTAATAAAACACCAAGAAATCTCTTCCCCTCTAGATTAAATTTTAAAGGAAATTTTAATAAACGTAGTGGGCAACACCTACTGGACCCAGTCTGCAAATGGTCAATGTATATCAACTTCTGCCCCGACATCCACGACTTTATCAGGTCTTCCTTTCTGGCAGACTATGGCAGTAGAACAGGCTGCAGAACAGGCTGTTGCAGGCTGATACAAGATGCTCCCTTCCCTTTCCATACCATCCTCGAGAATGCAGTTTTGGAGGCAGCGATGTCACTGCTCCAAGTATTGATAAACAGCTTGTGAAGCTCCGTCTGCTAGGAGCACGGAGAAGAGGAATGACGACAGCTCCGCTCTGCATCCTTTCTTTTGAGACAGCTGCTTGATCTTTTGTCAGCACTACAACCCGACCTCCAGCAAGCCAACCCAAAACGGCACCTAGCAGTGAATATTCTTCATTCTGCAGCTGAAATCACAACGCTTAACATACTCCCTCCAGATACACATGTTCCTTTGGCCTGCACTCTGCACGTTGGGAGCACGCACTCAGTTTGGCAGAGCAACCTACAGCTGGTACAAGTTCTGCTTACGTTAGGAGCAATCTAAAAGAAAGACTCCAAAAGAGATGCTGTAAAACCCAGGGAGCAGGGAATGTGAAGGGAATAGGAACATGTGTACATAAAAGGTAGAAAATACAAGGACAGGAAATTGCAAGCATGACTTGTAATCAAGCTCTGTATCTTGTAACTATACTGCAACTACAATGCAAGCCAGCTGAGCGAAGAGACGAGCAGCCCCAAAGGATACGTAAAACCCCGACTCTTAACTGATCCCAAAATCTTGGGCTATCGTTGCCTTAGAGCTCACATATCTCACATTGAGGTGACAGGGCAGGATGGGCCAGGAACATATGCCTATCCATGTACATATCTGGAAATTCCATATCTTCTGCATACAGATCTTTTTGTTAAATGCATACTGCAGAACTGAGAAGGATCTGAAGAGATTGCCTGCCCAGTCCTCCACTCCAAAGCAAAAGTTTGCATTACTTGTTCCCCCCACAGTACCACAACTCCCCTGGGTGAGCTGCTCCAGTGCCCGGCTACCCCAACATCTAGAGTTCCATAACATTCAACCAAAGCAAGTCCAGAAAGGTGAGGATAAGATTAATTTGCAGCTGGAGATGAAGGACAACTACCATCTTCCTACACAAGTGAATACGGTTACTGTGCCCTCACATATTTTCTAGAATAAGTAAACCCAGTTCTATTACCCTTTCCCAGAACAACAGGATTTTTAAGCTCTTTATTTTTTGCTCTTTTCTAGATTCTCATCAGTCACGTTGTTTTTCTTAAAGCCTGCAGCTCAGAGCTGATACCTCAACAGCCCTGCACAGACGAATAACGATGGCCCAAGTTTTACATGCAATTCCTACACCAACACATTTAATACTTGCATTCTTTGTAACATCACTTTGTTAATATTATTCTGCTTATGACCTGATGATAGACCTCAGTGTTAGGTCTGGCAAGTAACAAGGAAGCTTCATCAGTTACTACGTATTTGCACTGGTGCACCAGACGTTCTCTTTTTAACTATGCCTCATTCTTACTAAAAAGATCAAGTTTAATGCTGTTCCCAGAGCACTCACAAGTCCTCCCAGACTGGCATCAGTGTATTCCTTATTATAATCTAAGATCCTAGCTCAATGAAAACCAGCAAACACTGATACTGCTACTGAAATAATGTCACCCCCTTTCTGTTCCCAGTTTGTGCCTGCACTCAGACCTGCTTCCTCCTCGTGCTAGCACACATGCAGCACACAGATCAGGAACTAGATCAGGAACTGATCCAAATGAAAGACAGGCAGCTGAAGTGCCACCAAAATACAGTCTTCAGTCATTAATGGAAATATGAAAGTACTAGAACCGGAACAATTCCCCGATGTGCTTCATGCAACCAATTGGCACAACTGTTTTTTGTGAGAAACTTGCACTGATTTTTGCTGACCACCTTATCCTGTTGATGTTTGCAAACTAATTTCTAAATAAGCAAACATCTGGTATCTCTCCTGCTACCAAAACAGCTGCTAATGAGTCTGTAAATTTCCCAGGTTCTTCTGCTCCCCTTCTTTAAGGGCAAGTATTCCTTTTCCCTTCCTTTGGCTATCTTACACATCCTTGAATCCTCAGAAATCATCATTGATGGCTCAGAAATTGTCTCAACAGTTTCCTGGACTATTCCAGGGAGAATTTCTCCAGGCTGTGCTAGCCTGAGTACATAAAACTTTTAAATTACTTGTTGATTATTAGTTGCATACCAAAAAATGAGGACAGCAGGCTGTTTTATGGCCAAAGTAAAAACTTCATAGTGTTACAAAAAAGTGACTCGTGTTCCACTTGTGCGCATCACCGCATATAAAGAGCCTCCTCATAAATTAACCCGTATAAATAGCAGCATTGTTACATTGGTAATAATCTGTCTCCCCAAAAAAAAGAACAGCCTCACACACAAGGAGATGATACAAGAAAAGATGAAGGGGAATGTTCTGTTCCTATTTGTATTGACACTCCTTGGAACAATTACATGTTATGCCCTGCAGTCATTCCAAACTTATGGCAACAAAACATGCCGTACAGGGTAAAATTCGAAATTCACCTGGCAGTGACAACACCATTACAGAATGAGTGTGTTCCTCTACAGTGTTCCTATAGCACTAGCGTGTAATTACATTTCATATATAATGACGAAACCTAGAACACACCCAATCTAAAACCAGGACCAAAACGTACCAGATAATGTACCAGTGTTCAAAGGGCAGTGAAATATCCCTAAATTACTGTAGTATCTGGTCTCCAAAGGGTTTGGGTTTTTGTACTTCCACTGTTCCATACCTTTCGGATCTCCTCGGGCAGCGCGTGAATGGGGATGTGCCGCTCCATGGCCTCACGAAACTCCGCGGCGGAATCGGGGAAGCTGCCAGAGGTCACAGGGAGGGTCAGAACCTGCCCTCAGCAACGGGGCCGCACGATTCCTCTAGCCCACGCGTGGAAACGCAAGCACACGCATGCTATTCGCGGCCCAGGCCTCCCCACGCCCGCACCGCCTGCTCGGGGACCGGTGGCGGCGCACAGGCCGCGAGGTGGCCGAGGGAAAGGGAGGGGAAGGAAGGGACGACCCGTCCCGGGAGGTGACGGCCCGGAGCCCCCGGGCCGGGGCAGCCGGAGGGAAGCGGGGTGAGGGGAGGCAACCGGGGCGGCCATTTTCTTACCGCGGCTTCCTCCGTAACCACGGCAACGGCGCACGGCCCTGCGCCTGCGCGTCACGGGGCCCGGGCCCGGGCAAAGGCGGCG
Source organism: Burhinus bistriatus (assembly GCA_013397275.1). Classification (NCBI taxonomy): domain Eukaryota; kingdom Metazoa; phylum Chordata; class Aves; order Charadriiformes; family Burhinidae; genus Burhinus; species Burhinus bistriatus. The sequence goes on from VYXH01008850.1 coordinate 106,084, forward strand.
GGGGGGGAGAGGGGCCGAGAGTCTGTGGTGCCTCAGAGCCGCCAGCCCCGGCACGGCCAACCGGCCCGAGCTGAAATTACCAACCAGGAAAGGGAGGGGCTGCATTGCTGGGGCTGGAGCGGGCTGTGCAGGGGGAGGGAAACGGCAAAAAGCGCCATAAATGCTGACCCGGCCGCGCACTGCAAAGGCTTTGTTTCACTGGGCCTGTGGGCCCAAAGCCGGCCCTCCCGCCTGGGTCGGTTGCGTGTCAAAGGCGAGGCGTGTTCAGAGCACAAGTCCTGTGAGGAACAGCTGAGGGACCTGGGGTTGTTCAGCCTGGAGAAGAGCAGGCTGAGGGGAGACCTTCTTGCTCTCTACAGCTACCTGAGAGGCGGTTGTAGCTGGGGGGGGGGGGGGGTTGGTCTCTTCCCCCCAAGGGACAGGACAAGAGGAAAGGGGCTCAAATTGCACCAGGGGCGGTTTAGGGTGGATATTAAGAAAAATTTCTTCACCAAAAGGGTTGTCAAGCACTGGAACAGGCTGCCCAGGGAAGCGGTGGCGTCGCCATCCCTGGAGGTGTTTAACAGCCGGGCAGACGTGGTGCTGAGGGACACGGGTTAGTGGTGGGTTTGGCAGTGTGAGGGTGATGGTTGGACTCGATCTTAAAGGTCCCCTCCAACCTCAACGATTCTATGATTCTACGTGCTCAGCTTCCACACCAACCAGCTCTGTGCTGCCAGCTCCCCGTGAAACCCACTGGAGTTCACAGCACAGCGATAAAAATAAATCGGGAAGAGATGTGAGAATGGGGAGTTTGCAGTGTAACCCCGTTTCAATTGAATTAATGTCACATTCTGTCCCCCTCTCCTTTTCATTGCTGGTTATTTTATGTGCGGCCCCTTCGAGGTGGGCCAGAAAACCAACTTGCTGTGAGACTCGGCTTTATCGCATCCCATCAGCCATGCCGCAGGGGCCGCCTGCTCCATCCCCAGTGTCCCCAGCACAGGAGCTGGCACAGCCTGGGTCCCTCCACCTCAACCTGCCGGAGATGTGTGATGCTGCGGATGAGGGGCCATGAGCGCAGCAGGGCTGCCCCCCTCCCAAAGCCGATTTCCAGCCAGCCTAAAGTGATTCCTATATGCCCAAAGCAATTCCTATATGCCCAAAGCATTTTCTGTATGTCCAAAGCAATTCCTACATGCCCAAAGCATTTTATATACGCCCAAAGCAATTCCTGTATGCCCAGCACAATTCCTATATGCCCAAAGTAACTCCTACATGCCCAAAGCATTTTCTATATGCCCAAAGTAATTCCTGCACACCCAAAGCGTTTTCAGTAGGTCCAACGCAATTCCTGTATGCCCAAAGCATTCCCTACAAGGCTTACACAAAAAGATACACCCCCAAGAAATGATTTCGGGACAAAACTGGAAAAAGGCCATGGCAAAAAAACGAGGCGACCTCCCACCGGCCTTGTTAACCTGCTTCAATCTATGCATGGCTCACTGTTGGCTGCAAAGGTGGGGTCTGTGGGGCAGCTCCGCGGAGGGTAAAGCATCAGGGACGTTTCTCCAGAGCAATGCTGAGCACCCGAATAGGGAAATAATGATGGGTTTGGGGTTTTTTTGG
>VYXH01008851.1:0-12266 GCA_013397275.1 Burhinus bistriatus
CCATAACTTTCCCAGGGACTGAACTAAGACTGACGCGCCTATAATTTCTTGGATCCTCCTTTAAGCCCTTCTTGTAGATGGGGGTGACATTAGCCTTCTTCCAGTTTTCTGGGACATCCCCCAATCTCCACAACTTCTCAAAGATTATGGAGAGCAGCCTCACAATGATGTCAGCCAGCTGTTTTAACACCCTCAGGCGGGTAGCATCAGGGCCCATCAGTCTGTAGGGCTCAGTCTCCTGTAATAGTTTGCATACCAACTCCTCCTTCACTGGTGGTGGATCTGTGTTTGCATCAACTTGGATTTTTGTTTCCAAGGCCTGAGGCCCAACGGTGCTGGTAAAGACAGAGGTGAAGAAAGTGTTGAGAACCTCTGCCTTTTCAGCATTGTTGGTGACTAATTCATCTCCCCTGTTTAACAGTGGGCCAGTATTTTCCTTCTGTTTCTGCTTGTTGTTTATGTACCTGAAGAACCCTTTGGTGTAGTTTTTGACATCTCTGGCCAATTTCAATTTGAGCTGAGCTTTTGCTTTTCTCACTGCATCTCTGCACACCCTGGCAATGCCCTTGTAGTTCTCAATGGGTGTTCATTCGCTTTTCCATCTCTGGTACGCTTCTCTTTTGCTTTTAAGCAGACTCAGAAGCTTGCTGTTAAGCCAAGGAGGTCTCTTGCTCCACTTACTTCCCATACCTTTAAAGGGGATGAACTGTTTTTGTGCTTCCAGGAGAGTGTTCTTGAAAAACTCTCAGCACTCGCTAGCCCCTTTATCCTCCATGGAAGCTTCCCATGGAATACCTCCCAACTGAGCTCTGAGTGAGCTGAAGTTTGCTCTTCTAAAGTCTAAAACCTTTGTCTTAGTACTAACATTCAGCATGCTCAGCGGGATACCATACTCCACAATATTGTGAGTTTGCACTGTATGCTTGCACTGAAAAAGGTCATTATTTCATGGATAGTCCAGGTTAAAAATCTTAGCTCTAGACATTAAATCATGATGGATTATGTTATTTATTGTCTGTATTACAGTATCCCCTGCAGGCAGCCCATGAGATCAGGATGCTCATTCTGTATAAAACCCCTGGTAAGGGGAGGTCCCTGACCAGTAGAGCTTACCGTTTAAATAGAGAAGACAAATGGAAAGTATTACTATCCTCATTAGACAGATGGGGAGCTGCAGCCCAGTGAAACTAAGTGCCTTGCATAGGTTGCACTGGGGGATTGTGGGAGAGCTATGAAGCAAACCCAGTTTGTCTAAATCTCAACTGAGTGCCTTTGTTATCTTTTTGTGATTACAGCAGAATATATCTAGCTGTCCTGTGTTCTACAGTGACCTTTAAGAAGTATTTAGTCCATGTTTCCATAATAGTAATGACAAATTTGATTTCATCATGCATATTATGTCCAAATGATAAATAAATAACCCAAAGCAAAATTAGTTCTCAATTTTTATCTTGTTGAAAGTGTCTAATTGGCACAATTAGCTGGTTTCCATGAGCTCCACTGCAGGCTGTCCCAGCTGAGCTGATGAGCCTAATTGCAACATTACCTTCAGTTAAATGGGAAACAGGACATTCAGAAAAGCTCCCAGAAAGGGCATGTGAGCGTGGGCTAGTGCAAATGTTTTGCAAATAGGAACTTACTTTTGGTCCAGAAAATCATAGTCACTGGTAAAAAACAGTATTGGGCCCATTGTGACGCAAGGATTTTTATGTCTTTTTGTTGTTACAGCACACATGTATAAATACCATGTTTCCAGATACTTACAACAAATAATAACCAATGTCCTGGAAGGAAATAAGATCCATAGGCAGTTCTTTATTTCACCCTGTGATTTTGTGACATTTTTTTTTCCTCTGCAATGATTTGGTACAAAGAACATGTTCTCCTGGTAGAGATGTGCAATGTGGCCAATAATCCCCTCAAAAAAGGTAGAGGATGAGTCTTGCTTGTGTAGACTTTAAGGCCTAAAAAGACATTAAGTTGACGTAGGTGATTATTCACCATATATTGCCCATACAGGAATATATTAGAAAGCGGAAAGGGCTTGTAGTAGACAAAATGCTTATTCCTCTCTGATTACCCAAAGCCAGCTGCCTTCTTATAAAGCACCAAGGTTGGGTATGTTCCATCAGATCAAGGATCAGATAAGTAAGAAGATGGCTTAGATATGCCCTCTTTCCCTTATTCCTGATTTGTGGATAAGCCTGATTTTTATTTTTTTTTTCATAGAAAAGCTGAAACAGTGATTAATGAGAAGGGGAAAGAAAATAAACATTAACAGACAGATCTGTGTGTTCAGCTTAATTTAAATGAGAACCTCATCTTAATAAGTGAGTTCATCACAGTCACTGGAATGAATATGATCAGAATTAAACTTTGATACTAGGTCAGGACCAGCTGCGGAAAGAGCTGATACTATATATGTATCTGAATGACTATCCAGACATCAAAAGGCTCTTATTTATGGAATAGTCCAAGGGTAAAATGAGCACCCGTGATGTTTTGTGCTGTGCTGTTGAGAGTTTTCTGAACTTCAGCCAGCTCATCTGTAAGTGAAATAGCAATAAAGAAAATGAGGAAAAGTTTATGAGTGGGAAGAAAAGTAGAATAAAAAACCCTACTGTTTTCAATAGTGTCACTGGATCCAATCAGAGCTGACAGCTAAAACTCCATTGGTGACAGGGAATTTATTTCAAAGTAACTAAATGGGAAAGAAATAGCCTGTGAATAACTTCATCTCAGTAATCTAATGTTACAGACCAAACAGTAGATTCTCATTGCAGCTTAGCACATGTGCTTGTGTTCTTTTAGCAATCTGAGTAGCAAAGTCAGGGAAATTGTGGCTGCAGCCACAGCAACAAGCAAGTGATGCAAAGACCAGGAAGATACCATACACACAGCCTGAAAGCATTATATGTCATGTGTAACACTTCTCTGTGTAGTGCTGTGTTGCATATGAAAGCCTTACCTTGCTGCCTGTTTGGACTGTAAATACTGAGAACCAAACTCTCCTAGTTTTGTTGCCTCTCCTTTGTTATTAAGAATCTGCTCCTCCTTGCCTGTCAGTTTTTATCTCCTTCCACTTGACTGATACTGAAACTCTGGAGTAGATGGAACCTGTCTGAGTCCTCCTCTTTCTCCCTTCTTTTCTTCAGCTCTGGTAGCAGTTAATCAAAGAACCTGGGAACAGAGGAGAGAAAGAATAAAGCTATTTTTCTTCTCTCCTGTTTTTACACTTGAGCCTAGGTTCAATGTATAGGAACGGCTGACCTCATAGGGTAGTATTTATTTTTCTAATACAGACTGATGCAATACCACTAGTGCTTGATATGCTTTAAATCATAGAATATCTCAGGTTGGAAGGGACCCATAAGGATCATTGAGTCCAACTCCCTGCTCCTTCAAGGACTACCTAAAAGTAAACCATATGACTAAGAGCGTCATCCAGATGCTCCTTGAACTCTGACAGGCTTGGTGCTGTGATCACTTCCCTAGGGAGCCTGTTCCACTGCCTGACCACCCTCTCAGTGAAGAAGCTTTTCCTAATGTCCCCATTCTTTCTTGTTTGCCAAGATGCTGCTTTGTGGCAGTCAAACAGTGTGACAGTGCCACGTGCAGGAGTCAGTGGAGCTATACTCATTTATATCAAGTCTTAATCTGTTTGTCTAAATGGCTGTCGGTGTTTCCAAGTTCCTAACTCCTGGTTGATTAATCTATTAAGTAGTAGTTATTAGCTGTGTATTAGCAACATCAGTTTCTCTGACAGTCTACACAGGCTCAAGATCCCCTATCACTTAGAAAGCTTCCCTTATCCCATCTTTTGTCTCAGCATTCAACTGACTCTCGTGTGCCTGAGTTTCTTGAAAAGAAACCTGGCTCTGAGCCATTACAAAAGGGGACCCAGAAACCAAACCTCATCTTGCCCTACTGTTATCTGTAAGGATTTGAGGTGGGTCACAGATATCTCACTGTCCATCAAATTACTAGGACAATTAAGTAATCCAATGGACCTCACAGTGGAAGAGCAGAGCATAAGACTACATAGTGGTCAGGAAAACACTTTCAAGGAAGCCTGTTTTCTACCAGAGCTTGCAGTCTCCTGGCAGACATTTTCATTGTCTGATCTATAAGACTGACCTCTGCTGATTTTGGTTGGCTTTTGCTCCAGACCTAGGGTCACCTGCAAGATCTAGTAGGCAACAGAATTACTCCCATTTTGAAAGTAAAGGACAGCTAACCTGTGGGCTCATTGCCAGCCCAGACATTCATGTCACTTTTGAGCATAACATTTGATATTTTTTTTTCCTAACAATAAAATTATCTCCTTGGAGAGAAAGCCATATGCTTACCAAAGCAGCATGTGTGCTTATATTCCCAATCATTCATTTGCTATTTTACCCACCTTAACACTGCTTCTTAAATTAAAGAGCAACATTGACTTGTTTCTTTAAGGATTAGAATTACCTGAACCTCAGAAAAATCTCACTCTGGAGGTAAAGAAATGGAGGCTAGTTTGTGTAAATCAGTGATGCCTACACAAGGTGTAGCCAGATCTGATTTGATGCTATAGACATTTCAGTTCCTCAGTAGGAGAAAATTACCAGCTAAAAGGCAGAATTAGGTAAACCAAACTAACTTGCTGTTCATTTTTTTAAGTTACTGCAAGACTGACCCATGTGCATCTGATGCAGCAGCCTCTGTGTAGCACATTTGGGAACAGCAGACTGGGGAGAAAACCAGCAATACAATTTAAATACAGACAAAATACTCTACTTTGTCCTTTTTTCTCTTCTTGACCATATGCTTCTCAACATTTCCTTCACTTACACGTGCAGTGTGGTTTCTAGATGCTGTTTTGAGATAACTAGAAATAAGAAATTTTCTGTTATAATTAGCAGGTGAGGTCCCATTGCAAGCTTAGCTCAGGGTTTGCAAATATGTGTAAAGGAGAACTGCAGAATTTCAGAGTAATTATTTTCCCCTTCATCTCATCATAAGTCAGCTCAGCAGCACGGTCATGTTATTTGCCCTTATCATCTTGGGGGAGCTTCTGTTAGTCTGCCCAGCACTTGGGGTCAGCCAGATGTTCAGTGTGAAGCCAGCCCTGCTAACCCACTTGCTCCCCAAGCATGGTGTGCAGGGACCACTTGCTGCTGCTCTCCCCTCGGGTCACGAAGCTGTCCGATCGCATTTCATGCTGGAACTCCAGATGACAAGATGGTAGATTCAGGGAAGAAGCTCCATTTACTAAATACACAGCTGATGTTCAACTCTGAGTAAAAGGTGTAAGTTTAGACACTAATTAACTTACATGTCTTTGCCATAGATGGAGAATACTGGATTAACCCCAAGCCAGAGCCTTTTAGTTGTATTTGCTGTTTCCATTAGCTATGTTAGATGGACTCAAGCAACTGCTTTGTTATTAATGGAGTGACACAGGGACTAGTAAGAGCTAGTCTAATGTTTTAGTTCTTCTTCAGCTGCATCGTACTTCACAAGAAGGATGAGTTTCTGTCTTGACTAGGATAAAGATTGACACCAGATCACATCACACCTTTGCATTATGTTTGCAGAAGAGATGAAGCAAGAGAGTCAAAGGCCAGCAAGACCTTTATTTGTGCTAAGGAATAATAATCTGCAATCTGTTAAATGGGCCTATACGTACCTACTGTTGTGATGTGAGAGTGATAGCTTGCTAATATTTGATCACACTTCATTGATTTTGAGTCAGTTTTTGGAGAAGATGAAAAATTACTAGAAATGCCACAAAATGCCAGTTAAAATCCTATGACATATAGTATGGGAATGTCAAGTCTGTCAGCTCTCACTTACTAATGCACTAAGACTGAATGATTCCAGCTGAAAGCAGTAATGAGACTAAAATGAAACACTGTTAATGTGTTAAAACTGCACATGTTGTATATCTTCCCAGAAATAATTACTGCAGATTTCTTTGAGCCTTATTGATCAGCAGGCGTTCTTGCACATTCATAAAAAATATAGTCGAAACATAAACAGAGCTCTACTATATATCCAACAGGCACAAAGCATGCATGGCTTTGTCACAATCACAATGAATTAACTATTAAGGCTTTTGGAGAATAATAGCTGATGAACCAAATTTAGATACATCCCATTTTCATAATAGAGTTTCTGTTCATAAGTTTGCTCATATACATTACTACCTTTTTACAGTTTATGAGCAAACGTATCATTTTTATGCTAAAAAAAAAGATCAGGAGGCTAAAGCAATTTACTTCCAAGGAAGTATTAAAAGAACTAAATATGCACAGCATGACAGAGAGAGGGCTCAGATGGGATATAAGTCTACAAATACTCAAGGAGTCTAAATACTATGGGCAGAAAGGAAGCAGGCATAGTGCTACAAAGGGTGGTAAGTAGAAGCAATGGTATGGAACTAACAAAAGGAGAATTCAGAGTGTGAGCAAAACTTTGGTACTGAGATGTAGAATCAGAATCCACTGTGATGGAAATTGATGGAAGCAAGCTGCCCTTTCCCTTCTGTTGTGAATTTCATGTGGTAGATCAATACAATGGGATTTTATTAACTGTAATCCCAGTTATTGTTACTGTCTAGGCACTGTCCTGTCATTTCTCATTTGTTCCTCTGTCTCTTTCTGTGCAAGTCTTCCAGGCTGAAGAAGTAATTTCTAAGATGCAAGTACAATTCCCATTGCACTTTTCCTTTTGTTTTCCTCTCCTTGCTCACTTCCTTGGAAAAGAAAATAAAAGAAAATTTTAAAAAACTAAGCGAGCCGTTCATAATGTTCCTACTCCCTGTTAATATATTGGATCAAAATGCCTTTGGGGAATTATGTGAAATCAAACTTCTCGTGAGAACCAGTGATACATTAAACACTTTTGCCTTCAGAAGTGGAAGAAAGTTTCTTTTTTTTCTTTCTTTCTTTTTTGAGTGCTGATAAAATCTGTACTATCTGTTTATATACTTTGGAAGTAATGTACCAGTAAGTAATAAAAAAGCTGTTCTGGGAAACCTTTATCAAGCTTGGGGATGATCTTAGTATTGCTGTGCTTAGAAAGCCAGACACAACATTGGCAAACACTGGTACCTGAAAGCAGGTACAGGACCCCTATAAAGAGTGGGTTGTTCTCCAGTACCTGGAGTTCTGTTTTCCAGTACATCAGTGGGAATTCTTGCATTGTTTTTGACTTTTCATAAGTGGCTTGATTTTTTCCAAAGTGTGGAATACACAGTAAATTTGGCAATAGTTTATAGCATTCAGGACCTCTGACAGTGTTAAGCCTTTTGGTGCTTGACTTTGTGCATCTAAGTTTGTTAATGCATTTGTTTTAATTTAGTTAGGCATGGGGATGCTACACTTCTGCAGGGAAGACATAAGATTTTGACAACGCCAACCATAGTAATAAGGCAGCTCGACTCAGTCTGGTAGATATTATTTCAATATAAATAATATAATTTTTGATAAGAGGGCAGGAAAATTACAAAGCCTATTAAATTCCAGGAAGGTTCTTCATTTTCAGGCAGCTTGGTAAAGTGTGGCTGGTATAAAATCCATTAAGTTCTTTTGACCTTAAAGGAGCTCTGTGAATTTGTAGGTAAAGGTGTGACTTTATTTATTCAAAGAAGAGAGATACTGTTTACACCTTCAGTATTAAAGATGAGATACTATCCCTGCAGAGAAGGTTATGTGCAGAATGTAATGGAATTTTTGATAGTATTTCTGTTCATATCAAATTGTAATCTAAAAATCAATTAAAAAAATTTGGTTTTTGCAGAGTTGAGACCTAAAGCACAGTAACACAACCTGATAATCCTCCTTTTAACTCAAAAATACAGGACCTTCTCCTTTTGATCAGAACAAGCAGAGATCTTTCAAATGTGTGGAGAGCCTGCACTTTAATAGATGCCTTTGTTTTAAATCAGAATAAAAAGACACATGTAATCATTGGGTAGTTGCAGGCCATACCAAGCCCCACATTCCCTTACATTTCTTGACACTGAGAAAGAATAACACCTTTTTCCAGAATAAGATGAGGCTACATCTGGAGTGCTTAGCCCAATTTGGGGCTCCCCAGCAGAAGAGGCACGTACACACCAGAGGGGAAGGAGTCCAGTGGAGGGCCACCATGATGATTATGGGGCACATGATGTGCAAGGACAGACTGAGAGAGCTGGATTTGTTCTGTTTTAAGAAACTGAAGAAAAGAGGTTTTATTCCTATCTTCAACTACCTTGCAGTAGAGTCTAAAGAAAATACAGCTTTTAGAAGGATTCACAGGGACTGGACAAGAGGTAACAGATTACAACAAGGGAAATTCCAATTAGAGATACTGAATATTTTTGTTATTATGAAGATGGTAAAGTATTGGAAAAAGATGTCCAGTGAGGCTGTGGATGGCTGTCCATCTTCATCCTTGGAGATGCTCAGAAGGTGACTGGACACAGCAAGGGGTTGGACCAGATGATCTCCAGAGGTCATTGCCAACTTATATTTTTCTGTGATTCTAAGACACTCTGTCTTCTAGCAGCCAGAGCTGGATTATACTTGAAGACCAAAGTTATATACGTACACATTACGACAAGGCAGGCAAATTAAAATCCCTCCCAGGCTATGAAGTTAAGAGTTCTTTTGGCAGACCAGCAATTTTAGCCCAATGAATTCTCTGTAATTTCTTCTACCTGAGATGCTTATTAATTAGGAAGTGAAATGTAATACTGGTAATCCAGCCTACCTAAAAGGCAAAATGCTTGACTGTATCAAACTTGCAGTTGATGTTACAGAGGAAGGATTGCCTGTAAATCTTCTATTTTTTTCTCTTCATCCTGCGAGCTGCTGCAGGCCAAGAGCAGTTAGCTTGCTGGAGCACTTTCACCAGAGCAACCTACCTGCTCATGTGTTTTACTTCATATTGTCTCTTTCAGAATAGAAGCTAATTGTACCCTTGGAGACAGATTAACAGCGTAGGCACTATGTGATAGAACACAGCACAGGCTGAGTGTTGAAGTTATTTGTCCAGTTTCTTAGGTAGGTTATGCTAATTTGTAGGCTGTTTGGTCTAAACAAATTATTTGATAAGCCATGAACTTTAACATTGTTTTGGAATGTGTCCCTATTCCAAAGAGACTGCTGGCTTTTGGGTCTTCCTACTGCTTTCTTACTGTTTGTTGAAGCGGTTTTGAATAATACTTTGCAAGAAACTTCTGTCTCCTGTCATTATCTAAGTTGAGAAGAGGGTCTGGCACGCTAAGATCTTACTGTCTCCTTCTGAAACAGACTCCTATCAAACTAAAAGCGTTATTTCAGGCATCAGTCTAAACACAGTGTTCTCAGTCTTGCCATCAGTTGTATCACATTTAGTCTCAGCAAAATGTTAGGAGGCTAACAAGACAATCACAGATTGGTTTTCATTGTACTTGGTCACTTTTGTCTTTGGGAGACTGTGAGAAGATCAGCTACTCCTGACATGAGAGATGGGCAATTTGACCAACATGACAGAGCTATTGAGAAGATTTGGGAAGGAGAGGCAGTGGGGAAGCAAAAGACCCAATCCTGTGTATTAGTGTGTGACACTTAATCATCACGCAGAGAGGCAAGTGTCTGTAGCATCTGAGAAATCAGAGAATCTTGGTTTTTGGGGAAGAAAATATAATTAACTTGTTGCTCTGTGCCTTTGTGAGCTGTGATGGACAGATGCTTTAAATGACATACACAGGGAAAAGTTCTTGATTCTCCCACTGATTTTAAGAGGCTGGATGAAGGGAACTGGAACTAGTGGGTCAAAAGCCTAGTACAGCTCCAATGGGGATGGAGTTGCAAGTTGAGACCTCTTCTTTAATAGACTTTTCTCTCTCGGACATCAGGAAGGTGATGCATAGCTATGAGGTCGGCTTGATAGCAGTTGCATACTTCCTTTACTCCTTTAATGGGAACCTATGGGAAAGTCATGGGCTTTGTAGAATATGAAAGTAAATTCTGAAAAACTGGCCTTAGTTTTCTTAAGAGTTGGAAATCAGCAGTGGTAGCTAGATAGAAAGGCGTCACCTTACCTCCCTTGTCATCAAAACTTCTGTGGGGTTATTTCAGGTGTAATTTATGAAAAGTTGTGCAGTAGGCACCTCTCCAGTGAACCTCTACTAGGTTGCATCCCACTATTTGACAAGTAGTGTGGTAAAGCATCTCTCTGTACAAGGTCAAATTAATCTTTTTTTTATAGAGTTTTACATGAATGCTTTGCTTTGGGATTGTTGTTTCTCCGTGCATAAATCTTTATTATACCAACAGCCTGCAGCCCCAGTGAACCAAAGCAAAACTCATTTTTATTCTTCTCTGTATTTATCACCACAGTGAGAGAACTCATTTGAAAAGGAGCTGTGAGAGTTTCCAGCACAGCGGTGGGGGTTGGGTGCTGTGAGACTTCAGTGGGCTTATGTTTCTCCCTTTTGAATTTGAATGGGATATGCCAACTGGCCATCATTCCCTTTGGGATGATACTGAGGATGGAACTGAAAGTGAACTTCCATTGGAAGGTGCTATGGGAATAGAGGAGTAGGTTGTGCATGCATCCATGCATGCAGTTTAGTCTGGTGGATCTGATGTGTGCAGGCTATGCTTTGCAGCCAGTTCAGTCTGAAGCCTCAGTTTTTACTTTCTGACATGTTCGGGTTCAGATAGGGTTTTTCTTCAGACGGGGATGATAAATGTGCTGACAGTGCTTGTAGGTTTTACCAAGTGGGGAATTTGAGGGTTCCACCTTGAGGTTGACCTCACCTAATTTACTTTTGCAATTAAAGATATAGTGCACGTCTCTACTGTCTGCATACAGTGGGATTACTAATATGGGTTGGTTATCTGTGATGTAACAGTGTACTTTTTATCAATGAATGCAAATAGTAAGAGAGATAAAACGAGGTTTTATTTAAAAACATTTTTTTTTTTCTATGGAGGAAAAGTATAATCCTACTTATCTAGGTTTTGACTTTCTGAACAGTCTACATTAATTTTGGTTCACTGTATGACTTCCAAAATCTGCAGTGCATGAAACCCAGTTCCTACCAGTAATAGCTTGAAGGAACGTCTGAGCCTGTGTAGGGAAGGACAGGTATGGTATCTAACCATCACTGAGAGAAAATTTATTCTGAGATTTCCTAAATTTTCAGTGCTTGACTTCACAATTTTAGCATCTTTTATGATGGCAATGTTGTACCTATTTCTCTAGTATGAACTGAACAAGGAAGGAGCACCATCATGGTCTCACCAGGAGATCCAGCCCATGGGCTTCAGCTGCTGGACACAGTGGCATAGCTGGCAACAGCAGCAGCCTGCTGCGGTCCTAAGCTGGAGCATTTTAGCAGAGTTGTATGACTTGATGTTGCAGGGGAGAACACTCTTGAGTCATGAAATTTCACTTAATTTATTGCCAATTAAGATAAATATATTGAGAAATAATGACAATTACATGCCTGAGAAAACAGCTCAACTTCCCTCCAGACACCTTTCCTCCCCTCCCTTGCCAGTCTCCAGTCCACTCCCCACACATTGTACTCAGTCCGGGGGTCAGTGTCCCTTGCTTTGTCTGCCACTTTTTATTCCTTGGTCTTTTTTTCCATGGCTCCAGTGCAGGGTCTGCCACAGGCTGACATCCTCTCAAAGGCATAGTTCCTTCTGGGTATCCATCCACATGCGCAGGCATCCCTGGCTGCTGCACAGGCCTTGTCTTTTTCTCTGGTGTCTCCTGCCCCGATCAGCTACTGCCAGTAGGTCCAGTTTCTCTAAAACTGGTAGCCAGATCATATCCTAAACCAAACCATTCCCCATCTGCTGTTAAAAACTATCTTCCTCACGCTCCCCTTTCTCCTGCAAAGTCATCCCCTGGCTTCATCTGTACTGCCTCTGTGCTGGTGAGTGCAGAGAGGAGAGGAAAGCTTTCTTCAGAGCACAGGAAAAACAGGTCCCTGAATTTTACTCTCATTTCTGGCTGTGCCTGCTGTTCCATGAGATGTCCTGTGAAGTGGGACTGGAGGCCATTGGGTCTGAGGGGATGGCAGAAAGGCATTGTGCACATATGTGGGTGCCACAGGAGTAGGGAAGATGCTCAGTGGGATGGTTTGCGAGTTGTCTGGTCACGCATTAGCTGCAGGAAGGATGTGAGTAGGCTTTTTGTGGTTGTAGACTTTGAAGGTTTTAGCTGTTGAGCCCTCTCATCTCTACTGGATGTGCGAAATGCAGTTTTTTGAAGGCCGTCCTGGTTCAGGCAGGGATAGG
>VYXH01008852.1:560-25577 GCA_013397275.1 Burhinus bistriatus
GGAAAGACATGGACATCTTGGAGCAGGTCCAGAGGAGGGCCACAAAGATGATCAGAGGGCTGGAGCACCTCTCCTATGAGGACTCGCTGAGACAGTTGGGGTTGTTCAGCCTGGAGAAGAGAAGGCTCCAGGGAGACCTTATTGTGGCCTGTCAGTACTTAAAGGGGGCTTATAAGAAAGATGGGGACAGACTTTCTACTAGTGCCTGTAGGGCAAGGATAGGACAAGGGGTAATGGTTTTAAACTGAAAGAAGGAACATTTAGACTAGATACAAGGAAGAAATTTTTTATGCTGAGGGTGGTGAGACACTGGCCCAGGTTGCCCAGAGAGGTGGGAGATGCCCCATCCCTGGAAACATTCAAGGTGAGGTTGGACAGGGCTCTGAGCAACCTGATCTAGTTGAAGATGTCCCTGCTCATGGCAGGGGGGTTGGACTAGATGACCTTTAAAGGTACCTTCCAATCCAAACTATTCTATGATTCTATGACTCTATACCGATACCTATTCTGCTACCCTAAATGTATTTTTTCCTCCTTGCTATTTACTGCCTTCAGGTTTCTTTAGAATGTTATTCTTTCCAACTCAAATCACCGCCAAGCCATATAAAATACATTTTTAATCTTCCTTGTATAAAAAATTTCTCTCCAGCCCTTTCCTTTCAAATGACACTTTTCTCTGAATTCCCTCCAATTCATCCATGTCATTCTGGTGTCAATATGCCAGAGCCAGAGATACTGTTCCACCTGTGCCATATAGAGCTGGTTCATCACCTCCCGGGAAGATAATGTTTTTGCCTCTATGTGTAGCCCCAAAATCATACTCTTTAGTGCCAATACAAGCCCACATCTAATTGGTTTCCCACTGCTATCTCTAGGGGCTTTTTTTCATTTCTAGTGCTCTCTAAGTATCTCTCTCCTGCAGAACAGCTGAGTCTCTGATTATTTTTCCCCAGATGTATGAGTCTGCATTTTCCAAGCTGGATATTTTATGTCACTATTACTCCTTATTTCTAACCTTTACCTTCCCTTCCACCACTTCCACTCTTGTTAATCTTCCCAGCCTCTTGCAAGGCAGCATTCTCTGCTCATTTAGGGATAGGGTATGTCCCAAGGAACACACTGTGCCTTGAAGTTGACAATTTGTTCCCTCATGAGAAGCATCTGTTAGCATCTATAGATAAATGGCAAATTATTTTTCCCTCCGTGCTTGCTCCTTGCTTCTGTTTGGCATGCTGGAAAGAAACAGAGGGCTAAAGCTGGGGGAGCCCTCTCCCACCCCTTACTCCCCATGGCTGCTAACCCATCTGTGTGAAGGGAACAGAGCTGCCCCAGGGAAGCTAATTCCCCTCCTCCCTACTAAAGATGCTCACTTGTGTTGCCTACATGGGGGAAGAGACAATCTTGCCCCCTTTGTGCTGCTTACGGTTCACCAGGCAAGCAACTCCACAAAGATAAAACACAAATCCCAGCAGCCTCTCTCCGGGACTCCTTCCCATTTCTCATTTCTCCCTCTGTTTATCACCTTTCTTGCCAGTCTTAGGCAGCGTAAAAGTACTCACAGCCAAGAAGAACTCCTCAAGTTGATTTTGTGATTCAATGAATCAAAAGCTCTCCTTTGTGAGACAGTTTTTTCTAGAAATACTCACTATTTCTATAGAACCTCCCACCAGAGTCAATAGGGTGCAGGTGTTTTCTAATCTTCCTCTTTCCATCTAACTCCCATCAGTGCCGATGGTCAGTGCTTGAGTAGACAGGCTGGCTGGACTGATTTCAAGTGCTATTCGTATGTTTTCATTCTCTTGCTTTCTATGTTCCCTAGCCAGAGAACAGAGATTTTTCTTAACAGCTGCTCTCAGGATGGATCAGACAGCATTGTATTCAGAACAATATAAATAAAGATATTGACAAGAAAAGTTATAAAGTTTAAATCCTTGAAGTCCAACATTGATTTCAAGCAACAGATATTAAACTTTTACCTATTTTTTTAAAATCTCACATCAACCTAGAGTGGAAGCAGATGACCATCCCCATGCTATGGCTGAGGAGAACAATACACGGAAGCACACAGCATGTCAAAGCTCTCCTTTGAGTTCTGCTGCCCCCAGAAGCTGTGAGGGGTATTTCTGAATTCTGCCCAGAAAGATTAACAACAAAATTTTCTAGAGACTGTTATTTATTGTTGGTACCAAATGTGACAGTCCTTCTGTGACGGCGTGCTTCCCCCCTCTCTAGGTGCCACCTGTTCTCTATCTCCTGTAACCCTGCCCAAGCGATAACCACCCATGATGGTCATGATGGGTGCTTGTAGTCGTGATGGCAGCATCCGGGGCTCAATGTGGCTCCGTGGAGACAGATAACAACACAATAGCCAAGGGCTAACTTGAGCAATGCTGGTTCTGTGGTCACTATGCAAATATGACTATAGGTCAATCATCTTCCCCCCATAAATAGTGAACAGCCCAAGAGCCCTTTGAGCTCTCCAGACCAGCAGCGGGCTGCACGCCAGGATCTCCCCTTGAGTCAGGACGCTGATCAAGGTTACTCCTCGAGGTTGAGAGATTCCTTGCCGCAGCAGATCCTTGGTAAGTGACTAATAGCATGCTGAACTTTGAAATCTTACCTAAGTGATAGAAAGGATTGATTGCACATGCATAATCATTTAGATGTAAACCGTTGACTAAATCTGGGACTAGGATTGGATACAACCGCACCTAGACTCCTCTCTGAGAAGGAGTTTAGAAAGCAAGGGGGTCCTTTCTGAACCTTGAATCAAGAGGAGGGTCTGCCCGACAGTTCTGTCTGACCCTGTCCTCTATGCAGTAAATAACCAAGTGTACCACACCATCTCGAATCTTGTTAAACTGTCGCATCTATTATCAACTTTATTAAATCATTGTTTTTACATCAATAAACATATTGCTGCTTCTCTCTTACGAGTGAAGTGCATCACTCCATCCACAACACCTTCAAACCTGATTTGAAAGGCTACAGAGGTCTTCTAACCTATGGTTCCCATAGGAGCAGTTCAGCTTCCAAAATTAGCCCCAAGTCATTTGATCAAGTCATATGGGAGGGGATACCACTGGAGGCAAATTTATCTTTGTGGGTGCTGCTACCACTGCTCTTGATAAGTAAGAAGAGAGAAGAAGAGAGTGCAGGTCCACTGCAGTGCTGGGAACAACCCCTGGAAGTGAAGGGGTGAGGAGGAGTCAGGGCAAAGCGCGGAGAAGTTGGGGAAAGGAAGGAAAAAGGCTAAAACGAAGAAACATGTTTGGGCAACAAAATACCTCCCTGTAGCACTGCAGGCTCAGACCATGTACCTCTGCATGTTTCTTCCTCTGAATTTCAGATATTCCTGGCTCCTTTTTCCAGGCACAATGCTGCTCTGAAATGAGAACTAACAGCATAAGACTCCTCCAAGGGCTACGACTCTGAAGAGAAATAGCCAGCTACTTCTGCAGCCGAAGGTGATGAATGAATGCATCTAGCATCAGGTCTTTGACACTGCCTTTCCTACCCCTGGGGAAAAGAGAATGTAAATTGCCAGTGAAACCCTCAGGTGTCAGGCATATGAGGATAGTGAGTATGCTATTAATGCCCTCAGAAAGCAACATAACGTAAAATAACTGCTTTTTCATGACAGTAATGTGAAGCAAAATATAAATATATATGTTGTGTATACGTCTTTAGCTATAAAAAATATCCGACACTACTTTAATCGCTTGCCTTTATAATAACAAAAAGTGAGATGTAGTATTCAAAAAAGGAAGGTTAATGAAATCTACAAGCACCACTTCGAAAATGGATGCAAAGAGAGAGAACAGTGGCCATTTATCTCTTTTTCCTGATGTCACGAAGGAAAAGATTAACAGAAGGTAGAAGCAAAATCTGTGAGGTCAGCTTTGATTGCTTATTTGTTGCTGTGTTACGTCTGATATGCCCAATGAAAATCAATGCACCTTAACACCAGAGGTGGGCAGAAATAAAAGATTTGCACTCTAAAAGTAGGAGAGAGAGAGAACGGTAGTAATTCAGATGGAGACTGTGAGTCAGGGCAGGATTCATCTTACCAGATGCAGACATCTAAAGTGTGGATGTACCCAAGAGAGGCACTTCAAAGGCACAACTCCTCTTATTCTGAAGTCTGCACCTGAACCAGCGGATGGCTCTTACGTTGAAAATACCTCTTTCTCCATACTGACAATAAAAAGGGTTCCCATTGAATATGTTGGTCTATACTGCAGATGTCTAAAGTTACTCAGAATGAATCCAGACCCCGTGTAATTCAATGATGGCACATGTACCGATCAGCAGCAGGGAACATGCCCTTGGATCATTCAGGGCTGGTCAGAGTTGTACCACCTTGTGACTCACAGCCTAGGGCAGGGCTAAGGGAGCACAGGCACGACGCTGGGAGCTGGCGGGGATGGGAACTTGATAATCCAGCAGGAGACTTTTTCCAACCCTGTATCCATATTAGTCACAAGAAAGTAGAAGG
Source organism: Burhinus bistriatus (assembly GCA_013397275.1). Classification (NCBI taxonomy): domain Eukaryota; kingdom Metazoa; phylum Chordata; class Aves; order Charadriiformes; family Burhinidae; genus Burhinus; species Burhinus bistriatus. Next base: position 5,059 of record VYXH01008852.1, read on the forward strand.
AAGGGAAGAGAGAATATTCATACAAATGCTGTCTTTCAGCTGTGGGCTACAGCACATTTAAGCAGGCAATGTATCAACTGCATCATTAAATCCTGAGAATTTCTCAGGGACTCTAAGATAGGAGGGACCGTCCTTTGGATGCAGATATTACACATCCTGAATACTACTAAAGGTATTACAGTGCCCTTATATAAATCACTGTTTGCCTCTCCTCTAGAACACTGTGCAACTCTGATGACTCGATGTCAAGAGGAACAAAGCAGAACTAGAGAAGTGAATATTCAAAGAAGGGCAGCAAGGCCAGTGAGGATGAAAATATTTGGTCTGTGCACCCCTGGAGGGGGAAAGAAACAAGAAGAGACATGAAGAAACACATAAGATAATGCCTGAGGTGGAGAAGAAGGATTGGGTCACTCTATCCACTTCAGTTCATATAATATGTTTGAGATAGATGATTGCTGGTGAGCCAGCTTATGGAAACAAGGTGGAACGCATCACATTCCTTCCCTCTTGCCCTTCCCCTTTCCCTGCCCCTTCCTTCCTCCCTTCCTTGGTTAGCTTTCTGCTGGACTGGGGACCAGGCCACGTGCCTGCACAGCTACCCAGGCCCAACTGCCAACAGCAGAGAGGAACACAGGAATGTGGGTTGGGTTTGTGCAGCCCCCCAGCCCAGCAACAGCATATGTTAAGGTTGGCTGAGCCAGTCATGACATCTCATCTCAGCTTTTCCAGAACAGAGGCAGTATTTTTAGCCAATATAAAATCCCTAAACTGATTGTTTCTCAAAAAAAGAATCAGCCTTGAGAACATCTACATCTTTCTGCTAGCAGACTGTGAATAGCCAGAACCCTCTGTTCAACTCCAAAAAGGGAATATCCCAGAGAGGAGCCAACACTCCAACTTCACAGTTTAAGAACCATCTACCATTAATGCAGTTCTGCAAGGCAAAGCTGTAAGCACCGAGGACAGAAAACTCCAGTAGTCATACCAGTGTTGTTGGCTCATGTCTTTGCAAGTCCCCAAGCTCCTCTGGAAACTTAACAGAAATTAAAACGATACCCTCTTGGCTGTGCAGAAAGCCATTGGCAGATACTCGTGACTCGCATGAACCTATCACAGGTGCAGTCAATGGAAGTGGAAGGGGGTACTTCCCCCCCTCCCACAATGGAGGGGAGAAAAAATCTAAATAGAGCAGAACTGGACTGTGAAACTCATTGCTAGAAGACACTGCCAAGATCTAGATCTTGGTTCGATAAAACAAAGCAGAAGATTTTTGTCTAAAACAAATCCTTCTGGAATGTTATTTGTTTGATTTTTATGTACGGGACCGAACTGCATAGGACATTGCACTGATTCAGCATGGCAGCTCCAGTCTTCGTGTATGAGATAACATCGCCGATAAGACAAATACAATTCTTGTACAGACGTACGTCATTGTTAGATCAGCAGGATAAAATTTGGTTTCCCAGAATAATACTCAGCAATCTGTGTTCATATTGAAGAATACACAATCATCCCTGTATCTCGTAAATGACGTCACTCTTGTATCCAAGTTATTAATATAGAATTAAGCAAAATAATATGAAGGATATTTGAAATTAAATAGGAAATGACAGATTAGGCAACTTCTTTTAAAAGTCCTTATTCATTCATTTGATGCTGAAAGAAGTATGTCTAAATAGTTCAGTTCATCTCTCATAGGTAGTATGTAACACTTCCCATCAGTCCTGATTTCCTATTTGCTTTGCTTTTCTCTGTGACTTTGTCTTATTACTCTTTTAAATCTGTGCAAATGGTTTTATTTTCCACATTTATTTTTGGTCACTTCAGTTATTTCAAGAATTGTTGCTATGTTAACCATTATCTTTCCTCCCATCTGTGATTTCTCTTTTTTGGGAGATAAATTATTTTTCTTTATTTGTAATAGCTTATGATTAGTAATTCAGTTCTTCTTAGGAAAGTCTAAGTTATTTTATATGTGAAAACCATTTATTTTATGAACAGCAGGACCAAGGACTAAAAAGGCTAAAATGATCCGGCTCGAAATACCTGAATTGCTCAATCCCACATTGAGTTGCACTGATTTTCATTTCTCTCCACCTGGGAAGAAAATGATGTGATAACTTTGTGCTACATCCCTGATATGTTAACAAAGATTTCCTAAACGAGCATACCCAGAGGCCAGTGTCATAGACTCAAGAGAACTAAAAGGAGCCGAAATCTAAGAACTGGATTGGTGACGTTTAAGCAGGATGGCAAAGAGAAGCAGAAGGCAACTCAGTCTGCATGGACCTGCTAAATCATTATCCAATTCTCAGCAAGTCCATTGCCCTGCCTTCAGAGGAGTAAAACAGGAACCTGTCTAAAATGAAAGCATGTAGAGTTCAGGGATCTCAGAAGAGGAAAACTGAGATGATCTTCTCTGAGATAATTCCAGTCCCATGAGTAAGGCAGATAGTAGAAGATTTGGACTTTTTATTCTGCAAATGATCTTCTAGCTGTGCAACTGAAAGTACCTGAAAGTCTTACATCATGTTGAGTATTCCACTGGCAAAGGAGCAACCATGGGTGGATTAATCTAACTCTCACAGGTAGGGTAGATTACCCGGGTTTGCTAGCGCAACCACTGACAGTACAAAAACTTGAGTCAAAGAAATGCCTTATTGAGAGGCATTTGAAGGGTTTGTTCTATTTAAATAGTAATTCCTCTAATCCCTACCTCTTATTTGGCAAGGTAGATGGTGACAATAAGCTAAGTATTAACAAATTCTAATTTACCAAAGGCATAACAAGAAGCCATGTCTGGAAGGTGCAAATGGGCAACTTCAAATCAGAAATAAGCCGTACCTTTTAACAAGGAAATTAATTAACCAAGAAATTAACGATACATACTACTGTGGAAGTTGCCGATTCCTCCTACCTTGATGTATTGAAGCCAAGACTGAACGCATTTTTGGCAAACATGCTTTATCCAAACATAAACACTGCTGGGCTTGGTAAAGGGTACTGCATAAAGTGTAATTGCTTGTGATATATGGGCCATCAGGCCAGATGAGCTAATGGTCCGTTGTGGCCCTCTGCTTTATAAATCTATTAACTAGAATTTGGGATTTATAGAGTAGTGGGCCAGAAAGAGCAACTGTGATTGAGGCTGTACAATCGGTTCCCATGGACTCTATCACTTTCCTTTTGGAATTGTTGGCAAAAATCCCATCGTACGGGCAGTACTTGCCACAAATCACAAAAGGAAAAGGCTTTTATAAATGAGAGTGAGGAGGCTGAGAGGGGAGAAACAGCATTTGTTGTTGAACACATAAATATTTAGGAACTTGTTTCTTTGTTAGCATTTAGAGAATTTAGAGTCAATGGCGGTTGCCCTGATGGAAACAGAGATCTTTGCAACTACCTGCTGAGAAATAACAAGAAATATGCTAATCACTGCATAAGCTTGAACTTTGACAAATTTAAACTCACTTTCCATTTTCTGTTCTATTTCTACCAAAATAAAACAACAGGAAATTTGACATGTCTCATGTTATCTTACAGAACATTTTATTTGGAAAGCTTAACCTAATCAAAGAGAAATCACTCTCCGGTAGAGGAATTGCACCACTGATCCATCAATTGCCCTCACTGTAAAATATATATTTTTAAAATGTCCTAACATTTCCTTTAATGCCAACTCTCAGAATGAATTTACCTATAAACTTCAATTTTCCTGTAGTGCTTCAAATGCAGCAGACATAAAGAAACAGCTCACAGGCCTGGGCACCTGTGAAAAACCCTGACCCAAAACGGGCTTTAATATAGACAGAGACATTAGTGAACTGAAAGCAGAGTCCAGGTGCCAGATGTTCAGAGCTCTCATCTGAATATCATAATATGTGTGTCACGTAATATTACTGTTTAACAGGCTTCAAAATGCTGACTGTGAGTTCTCCTTGCTCACCCACCCCTAACAACACCAAGAATAACTGTGGCAATACCGCCGATCTCCTGTTATGCTTGAAAATAAGTATATATCCCTCTTCTAGAGGGTCAAGAACAGTAGATGACAGGTTTCAGCAGGGTGGACAATAGGTCCAGTCTGGAAATAAAAGGAGTAAAGACAGATGGGGAACATGGGCAAGAAGACCAGCATGCAGAGGTGGGAGAGCACCTAGGCATGAATGAAAAGCATCTTCAGCTTGGTTCAAAGCTGGGTGTTAATACGGAGGGATACTTCTCATTGCAGCAGTTGAACAGAGCTGCTCCCTCAGGGGTTCCCAGTGTCACAACCCACGCGCTCCCAGTGCTGTGGGCACAGAACTGTCGAGACCTGGTTTCCTACAGAGGTGTGCAGCAATCCACAGCTCCAGCTGCCATCCTGTATCTCCACCGCTTTTTCCCCTCCAGCAATGCTTGCTCTCTGTCATACCCCCGATCTGCTGGCAGGGAAAGAAGCTATAGCTATGACTGTGCTGGCTGGCCATGGTAACTGGGCAGCAGTAGGATGAACAGTACCGAGAAGAGTAGAGCTCCTACTTTCCTGGGTCAGGGAGGTGGCGGGGTGAGGAGAATTAATTTCGGTCTCTTGCCTCTACCAAGCCACCAAATTTCCCAGTTTGTAGGCATCTTTGACAGGTCAACACCTACGGAAGATCGGGAAAAAATTGGTCAATGGGAGGGAAAAGGGGGTGGGAGAGAGAGGGGAGGGAGTGATTGACAAATGCAGACAGTTGACAGATGTGTCCTTCAGCCTAAAAACAGAACAACCTATTCTTCCTGAAAATACCTCTCTGTGGCATGGCCTTTGTTACAAAACTCCTGGCTCCTGTTCCCTAAGGAAAGAATAGGACAGATTTATCCCAAGCTCTCAGGGTTTTCATTCACCCGTAACCACCTAGTCCTGTAATCACAGAATCGCAGAATCATGGGGGTTGGAAGGGAGCTCTGGAGATCATCTAGTCCAACCCCCCTGCCAGAGCAGGGTCACCTAGAGCAGGCTGCACAGGACGGTGTCCAGGAGGGTTTGGAAAGTCTCCAGAGTCGGAGACTGCACCACGTCTCAAGCCTTTAGCTTTGTATTGAGTTTTCAAGGTCTCAGAACCCAGCCTTGTCGCTTGCTCTGACTGACCTTTTCTTGACTTGCCTGCAGTTTTGTTTTAACTTGGTTTAGCTGTCACAGCAAGTTCTTTAATTGGCCAGGTGTCTATGGCTAATTCATTTTACTCCTGTTTATCTTTGTATGGCACAACTATAGTTTTATAGAGACAGAAATAACAAGCAATTAGTCCATGTAGAGTGAGATATTTATGACTCTAACACAATGATGTGGTGTAGAGAAATACAGTCCTGGTACAATAGCAGAGGCTTTGAGAAAGGGAGACACGGGACACGGCATAGAGGAGTACTGGCAGGGGATAACAAGAGATGGGGCACTGGAGGCCTCATCACTATGAATAACTCCCCCATAGTCAATTAAAGGAAATGCAGACCTGAAGCTGGATAAACCTGGTTTTAGAAGTAACAAAGAGAACAAAGAAATAATATTGAACATATACAAAAAAGGCACCAAATATAGAATATTTGGATGTAACCTGGAGCCGCAGACAAATTAAGAATGGGGCAAAGGTGTGAAAGTGTGACTGAGCCTTCATAATAGGTGGAGAGAGAGTTGTTTGAGGTATCCTACTGTTCTAAGGAGAAGATTTAAGACTGGCTAGATTAGTCACATCAATTATTTCAACATTAATACTCAGTAATGAATGGCTTTTGCCTACAGATTATGACTTACCATCTTAGGGATTTTGTACCTAAAGGCAAGGTCCCTTCACACATAGGATCTTGCCTGGGAAGAACTAATGGAATATCCCTGTAAAAAGCAAAGCAATTTATCATCTCAAGTTCCCATCTGTGATACTTGTTGTTTTTCCAAGCATCCACAAGGTTTCAAACCTGCTCACCAGCCCCAAAGACCACAACTACAGGGAGGGAAGTCTCACGTCATTGCCTCTACTCTGAAGCTATCAGGATTTCCATATATTCAGCATGCTGCTAGAAACTAATAAAGACAGAAACCGTATTTATGATTAGGGGCACTGACTCTCTTCGACTAATTGCCTTGCTACAAATTCAAAATAGTCCATTTTAGGGTCTACATGAAAGTTATTACATAAGTTAATACATTGATAATTATCTTTTGCACATTTTCATGATGTATACCTTCATTTGGGGGGGCAGACAGGAAGGTTAAAAACACACATTAAAAAAAATAGTCTCTTCTTCCTCTAGTGAACCAGACCCAAAGCCTGGATCTTATACAGATACTACAGCACTGACCTTCCTGTTGCTAAAAAGGACAGAAAAAATGGCACTCCTGTTTTCCCAATGCTTTTTACATCAGGTACCTTGTAAATTCTGTCCTTCCTTCATTGTGATAAAGAAAGCAGTTGCTACAGCACAAGGTGAAACCAAACAGCCCCCTTTCTCTAGAGAAAGGAGAACAGCCTACCTCCCCAAGTGTAGCAGCTCATGACAGGTCTTTCTCGCAGATCTGAGTGAAAATAAAGCAAGTTTCATTTCTAAGCTTTGAATTCCCCTATGAAAATCTGACTAGAAATACATGGAATACATATAGTCTACCACTGGCTGGCAAATACGCAGAAATGATTCTTCTAGGTCCGTAGGTTATTAAGACAACCCCCTCACAAAAACCCCTGGCTACCAGTAAATGAATCACTAAGTCTCAATCAGGAGATAAATAGCCATTTTAGGGAAGTAATTGTGATCTCAAGAAGCTCCTACTTACTTTGCAGCACAGGTGAATTAGGAAATGGAAGAAATGGCTCTACCACCTTCAGCAGAAAAACCTCAAAGCAGTGCACAAACATGACCGGAAGAAATCCCACGGTGTGCTAATAAGACAGATGGTATCCACCTCTTATGGCAGACTGGAAAATAGCACATAGCAGTCACACGCCCCGCTGAGGTCTCAAAATAAGTCAGCAGGGGCTCTGAGAACTTACGGGCTCCTGCTCCAGCCACAGCAACACCAGGAACAATGAAGGGTGAAAGTTTCAGAGTTATCCTATGGACACAAATATAAGACCAGGCCATTCTTCCTGCTAGTGTGAGCACGTAGGCATGCGTGTAATAGTTATATACAGAATCCCCTACATTTCAGACAGGACTTTCCACTTTAGATATGTGCAAACAAGCTCAAAGCATCCATCCATCCACAGCACAAGTCATTTCCTCAGGCTTCTGATTGAAGGTATTCCTCTTTCAAGAGAAACACCACTGCAGTTCCCTCTCCGGTGCCTGTCAGAAAATTAATTCACAAAACTGATACTTTTGTAAAAAAAATAGTTTAATAATAAATGTGCAACATTTTAAAATTACATTTTAACTCAAATTTCTTTTTTTTTCACAAACTCTTAGAGATCAGGATATTAGCAATATATAATATTTCTTCATTTAAGACAGAACAGCCAATAGATAAAATGATTTGTGTTTCAAGACTGCAAGTTCATAAACCTACAAACAGAATTATTTCTTCAGTAAAGTGGAAAATCATAAACTGCATGGAACATTCAATTCCTTCATGCCACCACACCAGGCCCCTAAAAGTGAGGAATGTTGCTTTGATGCCTTCACGGCAACTTGTGGGCTACACTGTCTCCAATTTTCACTCCAGAAGAAATATGCAGCTCAAAAGAATTTAGGACTGGGAAAGCTCATAGACGTGCTGAGCAATTCCCTAAAAAATATGGCCTACTAAGAGAATAGTGGTGTCTTAGGGAAGACGGAGCTGACTTCTTCAAGAATGTCCACTTGGTACTCTGTCACACATCAACTGCATCATATCAATATCTGCTTCTGTATAGCTCCATGATTCAAATGAATAATGTTCAAGAAGCATGTCTTTCCTCCACTTCAGGATGTTGGTTTTTTTCTGCTGATGCTTTTAAATTATGTTTCAGGACCTTATCCAATAGTACACAGCTTTTTCCTCAAGTGGACGTAATTTAGGGACACAAATATGCAGGCTGGTCTTTATGTCCACATTCTTTGTAGCAGCAGTATTGAGTTCGCCTGGATGTTCAGAAGTGCCATGGTGCAAGTGATGCAGCAAACCGGAGTGGTCAATAAAGGTCCTATGGTGCAGGCTGATGACTGAAGCTGAACTGTGAAAAATACCAGAGTAGAAGAACCTGTCAAAGAATGAATATGATAAGTACACTCAAAATTAGGCAAAATATTTTATTCTCTTATGTAAATAAACCCCATTCACTAGGAATTCAAAATATTGTCAAACCCATGCATGCTCTGTACTTACTAGTGGCAACCAAACCTCACAAGGTAATGAGATGATCTTGCCCCGTGCCGCTGTGACCCTCTATATCATACTNTTAGGAATTCAAAATATTAAAAATGCTAAATAGGAGACCTTGTCAAACCCATGCACGCTCTGTACTTACTAGTGGCAACCAAACCTCACAAGGTAATGAGATGATCTTGCCCCGTGCCGCTGTGACCCTCTATATCATACTAGCTCCAATAGGATTTAAGAGTGCTTAAGAGTCCCAGGAGCAATCATTCCCTTTTTAAACAGTTGCTTTGACTTATGTAGCCAAAGAATATTTGCTTCCTAATTAAATTTCCTCTGCTACTTTTTTTGAGCTGGGTTGGAAACACCACAGCCAGATTTAACCATCCCACGTCCCCGAGAAGTCACACTAGGTGAAGTTTTCCTCCACAGGAACTTGGGAAGACAGTATCCGGGGGAGGGGGGGGGCGGATAAATTCATGTGATACTGTGACAGCTCCGTATTTGGAACAAAACTATGGCAGTGCAGCACATGAGAATGAGAAAGAGAATGGATAACATAATATTTTTTTCTGAAAACTGACTGGGTAAAGTCTGAGTTTGCTTCAAAGATGACTTTAGAGACTATTGAAACACTTGTCCATCCCTCTATACTGACCACATCCAAAACTATTCAATTAAAATTTGTATTTAAATAGATGACTAATGCTCGTACGTTAGTAAAGGAAGACTTTTGTCATTTTAAAACAGGTCTAATGAGAAGCAGATCCTTCTCCCTCCTCCTTAGACCTCAATCATTTGGAAAGCAACATACATTTTTCTGCATATTCTCCTCTAACCAGTAGGCCTTGAAATTAATGGCACCAGCGGAACAGAGACAACACCCTTATTGTTTGCTGTTACTCGTGAAAGTTCTTCCCATTTAGACAATTCATTTCTCATCACGAAGTAAAAAACAAAGTTCAGACAGGAACTGCTAAATCCATTGCCATGCTAAAGCTCCAGATCCTTCGCAAGCATGCAACCTCAGGAATGGGGCTGGGAAGCTCCTGCAAGGCTGTGAGAGGAGGACTGCAGCAGGGCCATTGCTTTTGCCCATTCTACCTGCACTCCCTTTAACGATGGAGAGGGATTACAACCTCCTCTTTTCTCTGCCTCCTACAGCGGAGTTTGGCTTTACAAGTCACAGGATAGAGGTACCTGCATGGCATCCACGTGTGCTGTGGAAAAGGGGTGCTTCTGCTCTACAGAAGACAAGTCCTTTGATGGAGGAGGGAACATGTTCTGCCTCTCTGAGCTTGTAAGAGGTTAAGCAGCCTGCTCTGAGAGCGAGTGTATTTGACCCAAGACAAATGAAAGCTCCTGTGCAATATTGTTTCACATGCCTGTAGCCATCCCAGATCCAGAGAGGTGATTCTCCCCCTATACTCTGCTCTTGTGAGACCCCACCTGCAGTACTGCGTCCAGCTCTGGAGCCCTCAGCACAAGAAGGACACGGACCTGTTGGAGCGGGTCCAGAGGAGGGCCACGAAGATGATCAGAGGGTTAGAGCACCTCTCCTATGAAGACAGGCTGAGAGAGTTGGGGTTGTTCAGCCTGGAGAAGAGAAGGCTCCAGGGACACCTTATAGCGGCCTTCCAGTACCTGAAGAGGGCCTACAAAGAAAGCTGGGGAGGGGCTGTTTGCAAGGGCATGTAGTGATAGGACACGGGGCAATGGTTTTAAACTAGAGCAGGGTAGGTTTAGATTAGACATTAGGATGAAGTTCTTTTCAACGAGGGTGGTGAAACACTGGAACAGGTTGCCCAGAGAGGTGGTAGAGGCCCCATCCCTGGAGACATTCAAGGCCAGGCTTGATGAGGCTCTGAGCAACCTGATCTAGTTAAACATGTCCCTTACTGCAAGGGGGTTGGACTAGATGACCTTTAAAGGTCCCTTCCAACCCAACACATTCTATAATTCTATGATCCCATCTCGCAAACTCAACACCCACTTTGAGATCCTGATAAATCTTAGAAAGGAGGAGAAGACTGTGTGACACCAGTATGGCTGCCTTTTGGAAAAACTGTCAAACCAACCTGCCCGATACCACTTCATTTCTAGGACTACAGTCACACGCACAATACACACACCCATCTTCCTCCAGAACAAGTCTTCTGAGCAGAGCTTCCCACAACACCGTAAGAACAGTCAGACCTCTGCTGTTCCTGTGGGATTTGTCAAGAAACCTTGGCCAAGTTAACATCAAAAGGAGTTTTACAATGACATCATTAACACACTGTTACTGACAAATTAATTAGCACTGAGCATGCTTAGATACTATATTGACATACTCCAGACAAATAACCTAAGATAGCACCAGAAGTAAAATGTCTAAAGTTCCAAATTAAGGCCACAGCACATTACAGAGGAAAGTTTAACAATTATAAGACTGTGTGTTAAAAGGAAGCTTTTCCCCCTAAGAGTTTATCATTTTACTAAGAATGCTAAGAACCGAATTCAAGGTTTAAAAGCTAATCAAACCAGGGAGAAAAAGCAAGATGCTTTCCTATCACATTATACTGAACAGCAAGTCTTCCCTGAGCAACAGCTCCACCTAAAATCAAGCACTGGCAAGTAACAGAAGGGTGGGGTTTTTTTCAAGGGTCCTTTTCTGCAGCTCTTTCCGCTGGTAGTAGGGTGCCTAAACCATTCCACCTCATTTGCTCCCATCCCTGTGTTTCTCATTACCCCGCGGTTCTCATCCCGTGATACAAATGGACTTTCTCAGTACTTTAAGAATCCAGGACAAATTGTACTATTAATCTTGTTTTTCCACAGAATATATCAGACAGTAAGTGGATTAAGTTTCCATATCCTGCCTTATTGATGTCTGTTTGCATTGACTAAAAGACTGGGAACAGTAGATCAATTTATAAGACAATTGCACCTTTGGTTTCTCTGCCTGCATTTGCTGGATTATTGTCAGTTTTGATTCAGTGGTGTGGACATCAAACCATTAGAAGTAACAAATCAGTCACTGGAAAGCCACCGTATGGCAGTGTCTTTGATTAGTGTTCATGAGATCAAGACTTTTTTAAAGGTGCCTCTAAAAGTTTTGCTGAACATCCCTGAAGGAGCATATCTTACCTTTTCTTTTCTCTTCAGTGCAATAGGAAGACTTAAACTTGGCAGACTCATAAACCCTATTACAGTTCCAGTAAGTTTTCAAGAACTGTAGCCAGACGTCAGACCAGTAAGCAAATAATAAGCGACAAAATGAAAGAACAAGGTTTCCTGGAGCAGGTTCTTCTAATTCTCTGGAGATTAAAATTTCACATGCAGTTTTTTCTAAGAGGTGATAGGATGTCATCTAAATGGGATGCACCACTGCCTCTTATAGAGTTGCATTTGAATTCCTGAAAAAATTAATTTTGTATGAGGGGAGGGGGAGAGAAGACCCAGCTTTTATTGAAGGAATGTAGAAGACAAAGACCTAGAAGGTGGATTTTAAAGGAAAGACCTAAGGGAAGAGTATAGTGTGCAATTTCTATCAGAAAACGTAAAAAGAAAGAAAAAGCAAATGACACCATAGGAAGGAAATCACCACAAGGCTTTATGTGTGCATTGCCCGGATGATGAGAAACATTGAAAGAGTTATGCTTAGATAACGTGGTACAAACAGTCACAAGATCATCTCGTAGCTGAACTGTGCGTACTGAACTCTTAATGCAACTTGTTTAGAAGGGACAAGAAAAAGGGACACTGCAGGGCACGCATTAAATAAGTTGGTGTGAGGGACCAAGGCAAAAAAAAGCGTGTTTCCAGTCTGCTTTCAGACAGGAAGAAAGAAAAGGTTAAAAGTTGCAAGAGTGAGACAGAAAAGTGAAAAATGTAAGGCTTGGGATTTCTGGCTTGCGAAGAGATCGCAATTGCAAATATCCCTCTGGAGATCACGCCAACACCATCTGACCCATGCATGTATTGAGGATCATTGCTCTAGGAAGTTCAGGTAAACAATTTAGTTTAACCAAGAAGCAATAGCAAAGCATAATGCAGAGCTCAAGGGAGTGAAGAAAGGAATTTATAGCAATAAATTCACTAAAGTAAAATATCTTTTATTAATCACTGCCAAATTGGTAACTGTAATAAACAGGAGCTAAGAGAGATATTTAACATCAATTACTATTCATAGGTCATAAATAATAGAAGGAAAACAGGATTCTTCCTGGGAAAAAAATAGTAATGCATTATCTCTAAAATAGAGTGGGAGCAGTGAAGGTGGCTTTGTAAGAAGGTAACACACAACTACTTTGAGTTTGTGCTTCCTGTTTGTATTAAGAAAAATATTTAAGCCGCACTTACTGAAAATCATTACAGATGCTTTCAAAGATCTTTAAATATTTAATTACTCAATCTTCACAATATCACTATTAAATAGATGCTTCCTTGTACCCCCAATTTACATAAGAGAAACATCTTTTAAAACTTATTTTTAAAAGTGGTTTTGTTTCTTTCATGTGGTGCTGGAAACTGCAAAAACTACTGTATAGATGCCTCTGCAGGTGCAGCTTTGTAGATGCAGACACAAACGAGAGGTTTTTAGCTCTTTGATTGTTGCTGCCAGTCAAGCCAATACTCACCACGGGCTTCAAAACGTGGATGCAATTAAGTAAAAGGACAAAACCATATCTGCAAATTTCCAGTCCAGCCTGAGGCTCCTTCAAAGTTCAGCGTGGAGAAGACGGGCCCTGCTCACGACTGCACACCACGAGCACTTGGCTGTGCCAAGAGCAGACTTTGCAAGTTCTTGGCACTTCACCTCCAGCTCAATCTATTGACGGATGCTGCTTTTCTGAGCCAAATTTCCAAGCAGAGGGAAGGAAAGGAAGGCAGCGGGCTTATTTTAAACTTGACATTTCAGCAGAGAAAATGTATAGAGTAATTGAAAAGACTTGCAGCAAGCATATAAAATTTACCCATAGATTTTGACCAAAGAAGTACTGGTTGATCAAACACGAAATTCAGAAGCTCTACACAAAAGAATATAAAAATAGTATAGCTGGATGAATGAACCTGGATGTTCCTAGGGCATGCTATTTTTTCATGGATGATCTGAAAGATAAGTCACCTGTACCTTAATTAAATTTTTAGAAGTTACCAAATGAAGAGCGGCTGCCAGATAGCGAGAGAGAACAAAAGAAAATGGGGCTTCTGCTCCCAAGGTCCATGCACACAACTCGGCTTAGTCTCATTGGATTTTCTGCTTGAGCATCTGATGGCAGAAGCTGAATCTTCAATGAAACAGCATTTAATCAAGATTATTTTAACAAAAAAAAAATAAAAACAATCCAGAAAAAAATAAAGCCCAACACTACCTAGCAATATGATGGGACTACAGGGTGATGCAGAAACACAGAGCACACACACACGCAAATGCATGCATGCAGAAGAGTCCTCCACACTGCTGAAATACTAACTCTAGAAGTGCAGTGTGGGGCAGGTCTCATGGCAAAAGGAACAGTTATATTGGTTGACTGAGTTATGGACAGGGCAGGCTCAACATAACTTTGAAACTTAGGGTAAAACAGTCAATTGGAAAAAAGCAATTAACAGCCAACAGTACTCATGTAACAGTAACACTCACAGAATAAAGTCCAACACAGTGATCACGAATAGGGGAATGAGACTTTACATAATGATATGTGATGCTGTATAAACACTAGTGAAAGTAATTTAATACATACAAAATTGTAATTCTGCAAGTATTTGACAACAAAGAAAATCCAGGAGAGGAAATGTTTGCCATAGTTGCTAACAGCATTGCAGTTCCAGAGGAGAAGATTAAACAGAGCCCGGCTGAATGTTTCCTCCACAAAACTGATCCTCCACAGCCAGGACATTTAGAAAAAGGGGACAGCAGATGAAACCAAGGGATAAGTTTGCCCAGGACCATTGCTCCAACAGCTCCACTAGAAGGCTTTAAAGGAGTGCTTACTTTGCTTAGGAAACTCTTTTGACCCATGGCATGACTTCTAGTCAAAGAGAAGTATTATGCCCTCACTGTCTGCTCCCCACCTGGACCACTGACTAGTTGCCCAGTGCTACAGTACCTCTGCAGTGAGTGATAGACACTATTATAACAAAATTCTCAGCTACTTGTCCCAGAAGTAGCATTTTCACCTACTTTGTACTCGCGTGATTAGAGCAGATAACACTCCAGCTTTTTTGCATCGTGACTGGCTGACTAAATTGAATTTAGAGCTGATTTTCTTTCTTAGTGCCTTGAAGTATCTATGAATGACTAGAAGCTGGCCTGCTTTGTACTGATGTAAATGATGACCTGAGTCACAAGGTTGAACAGAGTCTGATACCTGCTTGGAACAAAGTGGAGGACTCAGTGGTATTTACTATCATATATACATGTGTGGGAATATCTCTATGTAGAGACTTACGACCCTTGCTACACCAGCAATCCATGGGCCAGATTTTTGAAGGCACATAAATAAGCAAGCGATATGGCTAGTGGGATTTACCAAAGCATATGTAAACCTTAAGAATTCGAATTCCACCAAAAGTCAGTGTGTGCAAAGATATTTTATAGATCCTAGTAGATGCTCTCCTGCAGATACAAGTGCCTAAACACCTTTGTCATTCTGCACTGAGGCCCCATGAGGTTGCTATGAGACAATATATACCACACCATGGTTTCTTCTAAGGCAAAAACATCTGGAAGCTGTAATCATGTAAGATGTCAAGTCTTTGGTCCACAAATCCACTTGAGTTAAGCTGAAATTAGTGGCCTCTAGGGACCTATGTATTTTTGTGCATCTGGTCTAAAACTCCTAGTTCATGCCAAAGTTTTGTCACTAAAAAAAAAAAAAGGGGGGGAAGAACAAAGTAGCAACAAATACACAGAACTGTCCCTAGATTGTTTCTCAGGTGTGTGTGAAGCATTAGGTAAGTTAGTTAATAACTGACCAAGTTTGTAAATGCTCTGTCTTGTTGAGGGATCCTTTCTGGAATCCAGTCTGAACTAGGTTGAGCAAAGTCACACCATCATTGCTTCCAGATGCTCTTGGAGTGGTGAGATGATTTAGTAGCGAACAGCTGCCTGAGGGAGCACATTGCAATCAGAGATGACACTTTTCAGATGAGATGTAGAACAGAAAAGCTGATCCATTTGTTTGGCCCAGAGTGAACTTCATAAAGGATTCAGCTCTGTGCCTCACCCAAGTAACTGAAGCTCTTCCAGA
Source organism: Burhinus bistriatus (assembly GCA_013397275.1). Classification (NCBI taxonomy): domain Eukaryota; kingdom Metazoa; phylum Chordata; class Aves; order Charadriiformes; family Burhinidae; genus Burhinus; species Burhinus bistriatus. The sequence goes on from VYXH01008852.1 coordinate 20,605, forward strand.
ATACTTAGTCTAAGATTTTCATCCTCTACTTTCTAAGGTCCTCCAGAAGGGCAAACTAGTGGTCTTATGCCAATTTCTGAACTTGATTAAGCCTCATCGTTGCTGTTAGCTCATTTCAGAGTGGAGTTTCATAAGCAGAAAGTCTTCCCTGTAGTGTATCCATCTTTGCTGAACCTTTCTAGGGGCATTCAACATGCTGGGGCTACAAAAGGACAGATTGCTTCTAATGTAAATCTGATGCAAAAGCAGGGCCGTTCAGTAGACATAGAAATAACATGATTACAGAATGCTTCAGGAAGCAATGGGATGTGCCTACTACTAGCAATGTGTCTACCACTAGCTCGAGAATCATTAGCATTCAGGAAAGACTGATTCAGAAAGAAGAAAGCATCATCCCAGATGTAAATGACACTGCTAGAAATCTTTGCCACCGAACTTGTGTTTGGTTAACCTGATTACAACTTTGAAAACTGTTGACTCAACATAGTGTCTCCAGTTTAACAGGTTCAGGGTCAAAGCCATATGCTCTGAGAAGGGTGTGATATGAAAAACACTCCCCATGGCATGGCACAGAAGCACAATTCTGTGTAATGCAATCTGCAGACGGGCGCTGGTAGGCAGTGATGATCGGCTGGCAAACAGCTATGTCTCAGGACAGATAAGGTAGGAAGTGTTCAAAAGTCAACATATGCCAAACAGCACCATCTTTCTTCAACTAACAAGCTTTAATTATTGAATACAAAGGAAAACTGTGGCAATGCAAGGCACTATTGCGTGGTAGTTATGGGAAATGCTGACATTTTAAATAGTGGCTAATAGTGTTCTCCGTTGCTTTTAGCAGAAACTAAACAGATAAATTAAATCTTCCCACATACAAATTTTATCACTGAGTTTCAAGACACCTCGAGGAAGATGCTGGCACAGGCCTCATCGTATTTTGTTTCAGTCTGTTGTGAATGCACCGAGCAGCACAGGGGGAGCACAAGCACAATGTATTACTGAAGGGCATTTGAAGAGTGAGAGCACAGCCACTTTGCTATTCGTACAGCTTTGGCTTACAATGTACAGAGGGATACATTCAGAATTGTAAGTATAAGGATAATAGGCTCACTGAAGATAGGGGATGGCTGAAGGGAAGAAAAAGCGATCACAGAAAACAAAATTCAATAGCAGAGCAAAAGTACAGTAACTGGTTTGAAAAGAGCTTTGCGTCTCTGTGGGGCATGCATATGTGAGCGGAATATCTCAAATCAGAAACCGTTTTTAAGATAATTAAAGCATTTTCAGATTTTCAATGTCCTATAAATGACCACAAATGTCAAGGTCTCATCCATTTGGAGCACTCAGCAACACACACACACACACACAGTAAAAAGAAGTTAGCAAAGCCCTGATGCTGCGAGATGTTGAGTATTTGGTGAGAAGAGTGCAGTGCAGACCACAGGAGGAGGTCACGTTGGTACAAACTGACACAAATGCAGGCTGCAATGTTACCTATGACAAGTAATTCTGTAGTCAGGGAAGTTGCTCCACATTTATAGAATCACGGAATCATCTAGGTTGGAAGGGACCTTTAAGATCGTTGAGTCCAACCATCAACCTAACACTGCCAAAACCACCACTAAACCATATATAAGACAAGAAAAGAACCTGTTCCACTATTTCCATCTACAACCAGAGAGTGAAAATATCAGCTCAAAGACACTTGCACTGAAAAAAAAAAAAATATCCATAGCTTGCATATGCACAGAAAAGCATATGCACAGAGGTAAAAACTGACAGCTATATTTATATCGATGGGTGGGGCTGAACATGAGATTAGTCTCACCAATCCCAAGACACATGAGCCATCCCACCCACGTCAAGTGATGACTCCAAAACCATCCAGGTGACACTTAACCAAAGTTCAGGGTGGCCCCTTACAGAAAGCAGGGACAGGCAGCCAGGGGACAGTAGCTGGCTGGTTTTTCCCAGTCGTAAGCAGACCGTATATCTCAGGGCCTGAAGGGCAAAGAGGTGAATGAGCTCAAACACAGTCTTGTCCATGAGAAGTCAGCAGAGATCCAAGGTATAAGTTTAGTGGGAGCTCATGGTCAAAGTTATGGGTAGAGTCAGGAAAACATGGAAGGAAGGGAAGGATCTGGGATGGGGGCAGCCAGTCCAAGAAGTACTGCTTGGTTCACTAGCAATACTGAGGAACGACTCCGCAATTCTTCTTCCACACATGGCACCCTCTCTGTAAGCCCAAACAGCACGTTTAACTGTGACCTATCTCAGAGAAAAAGCACAGTCAAACCACTCCCCCCCCAAACCTGGCTATCAACGCGAACAACTACTTTGAAAACTGTGAGGAAGTGTAGTTTTTACTGGGATTGATCAAACTGGCAAAATTCAAACAAAAAAAAAGAAAACAATTGTGAAAATGTACCTATTTACTGAAAAAGTCATTGAAATTTTGCCATATGATTGCAACCAGAATTGGATATCTTTTATATTTTGTTCTCTGATTTTTCATATTGTTTAGTTCTCTGTTTCATTTCCAGTTATATGAAACCACACAAACTTGTCAAGATTCATGACTGCTTATTCATCCCTCACCTCCTCTGAATGATGTACTGAATGCTACAAATGGAAGAGTTCAATCCTTTCCATGCTTTTACATAAAACATGTCAAATAAAAAAGAATGTTTTCACAATTTTTACGCAAAGCATTTTATTTTGACCTTATGAATATGAAAAAAAATCATGTTAGCACTTCTGAAATTAGATGGGTTTGACTGTTCATGTTTTTGTATATCCCCTCAGGCTGAGAGACAATTCTGAATTCCCAGTTCAGAGCCCCACTATTACAATACCTTTTCCCATATCCTCTCCTCGCAGTTTCCACAGCATAGCCTGTCACTGACTCTCCTCAGACAGGAGTTTCTCCAAAAAGTAACCTTCTTACAGCTGCAAAATTAGCTCAAAAAATGCCTCTAGGGTTAAAAAGTTCCTTACTTACAGGCAACCACCACAACACTGCCTGTGGTAGGCAAGTACCGTGGTCTCTATTTTGCAATTCGGGAAACTGAGGCATGCATTCCAATGATTTGCCAGCCTGAAGGTATACGGCACAATCCAATATGACACATGGGGACCGCTATAAGCAAGAATCTCCGAACTTACTGCAGCTATCCAACCTGTATGATCCAAATTAATATCAACATAGGAGAGGGGGACGGCTTGGTTCATTCTCATGACTGGGAGTGTTCCAGCTACTCAGTATGGATTATGACAAATGGTAACGCTGACTTCAAGGAGTCTTCTGAGGAAGCAACATTCAATTTCTTTCTGCAGTTGCAAATAACCTGTGTTATGCTGGGGAAAATCCAGCCTATCTTCCAAATGCATTTTACCTACCACAGAAAGTAACAGCTCTGAAGTGATGCATTAAGAGCAAGCAGGAGCGTAAGCCAGAATGATTTACACACAGGACTCTGTCACAAACAAATGCGGAGCTTTGGCTTTCATTTATCCTGTGCCTAAGATGCATTTGTCTCTGAAGGACTGGATGTAAGGATCTGTAGCAGAAATAACAAGGTATAAAATATAGTCTTGTTCACATCCTTGTCTATCCTTACTGTTCGCGAGGGGCAACCTATACCCCTACCCCTTTTTTATTTTGTCACTGACCTTCATTTTTTGTTCAAAGCTCCTAGACATCCAGCAGCTCAGTCAAGTAGGAGCTGCAACGGAGGCCCCAAAGACCTTCTCAGGTCACATGGCGTTCCCAGGAAACAGTTCCCATTCAGGCTCTTTGGGGAAGGAAACTGGCATTTCTGAAGCTCAGACAGTTTCCAAATATATCCAAAGCAGGTTATCAGTCAAACATACCAAGCTATAGAGGTCCCCAAGATAACTTCAGCCATCATAGTATTTGTGTGTTTTTTAATAAACGTTTTCACTGAGAAAGAAGCAGTCTCCTTGAATCCAGGGGCTTACAGGGCTTGCACCACTGGTTTTGGCAGCAGCTGCAGTCAGACAAATGGGCATATCTAATAGCTCCTGGAATGCTACTAAAAGCCAAGGCAATCATATAGTACTATCCTGGGTGTTGTCAGTAGTTTTCCCGTACCTTGAGCTGAGCTGCAAGAATGGAATCCCTAATGTGTCTCCCATGCTAAAAGAAAGGCAGGAGGGAAGACAAGAAGAGTGTCACAGGGGAGGAGAATACAGTATTTCCTTTTTACATGGTCAACATGGAAAAATTATAATGAAAAATGTGAATATTCTTGTATACATGGTAAAGCGGAGTATTTATTAATGGTACACCTTTCAAATATGTCTCATTTCACTGCAAGGAATAACTTATGTAGTATAGCGGTCCATATTGGAGTCAGTGGTCTAGATAAGATTTTTACTCAATGGAGAAAAACAGACTCTTCTGTGACAAGATTCATCTCATCCTGAGAGGATGGAGGAGAATGGATGACTTACACCTTAAAAGAGGTTATTTCTTTCCACTGATAATAAAAGGACACTTAGACAACCAGCTCAGAGGTCACTGCAGACCTCCAAAATCTGGAATGATGAAGCTCACCCTGCCATTATGACTTCAAAATCCATCAGTCACCAGTAAAGCTCATACTGTGGCAGGACAATACTCTTTTTCACTATCCATCATTATTTCACCCCATCCGAAGGCAGTTAGACCATTTACACATACATATACACATACATACACACATACATACAAGGAGTCTCTCTTCACTCTCAATCTTTACTTTGCAAAGTTCTGCTTCCTTTCAGATAAAAATGAGAAAAATCTGAAAAAGATAAATCATCTAAATTTAGAGGTTGTGTACAATCATTCTCATGCCCTCCTTTCACTATGCATTTCCTTTTCATTCCCCTTCAAAGTTTTAATCTTAGGACATTTTTCTCCTTCACTTTTTATCTTTTTCTCCTTTTCTCCTTTCCATCTTTTTTTTTTT
>VYXH01008852.1:32828-53890 GCA_013397275.1 Burhinus bistriatus
AGAAAGAAAAAAAAATCCATCCAGATCAGGATTCCTGAAAAGCCCCTATTTAAATTTATGGTTAGTTTAAATCAGATCTACTCCATTTCAGTTAAAGCAATCACCTGTTAGTTCTGCTACATTTTAGATGGGTAACATATAAATAACAACCTATATGCAAACCCCTAACAGAAGATGAGATATAAACTATTCATGGGTTGCCTATACATGTGCAGGTATACTTCTGGAAAGCATATAGGGGGTCTACAGGTCCTATAGACACTTGGACCTGAAATCAGGTCTAATGAAACTGCCACTGCCGCAGTTCACTGCTGACCAGCCACTGAAAGATTGTCATGCACTGCCAGACTGTCAGTGATGGATAAATTGCTTTCTTCATATGCTTTGCCCACAGTTTTCTTGACATATCAGGGTTTGTGCAAGAATTTCAGTTTCAGTGAAGGCTCACAGGCAAGCAAACAGCAATAATTCAAAGCTGTCAGGATCAGAATCAGTTATAAGAACAGGCAGCTGCCTGCAGCATCACGCCCAGGAAAACACTCGGGTTCTTGCGGTACTTGCTGGAAATCCAGACAATGCCCCTGTATAAAATCAACGACCTGCTACTGACCGCAGGAAATTAAAAAAAAAAAAAAAAAAAAAAAGACCCAAATTCNGTACTGAACCAAAGAAAAAAAAAAAAAAAAAAAAAAAAAAAAAGGACCCAAATTAGATCAAAAAAAACCCCACAGAGAGATTTGAAAAAATAACAGAGAAATGAAGAGCAAATATAAAAATAAAATTAAAAAAAAAACAAAACAGGAAAATAGTGAAAAGAAATGGGTTAAGGTATTACGAGTGTTTGATGATACCAAGGAATTTAGGATTTATGTTATTATGGAATTTAGGTTTTATGGTGCTGAGGAGTCTACTGAAGGCAGCATCTTAAAGAGTTTTATCTACATAATAGATTCATTTCCCTTTTGTCCCCATGTCCATGTCTCCATCTATAAGTGAGAGAAACTGGAAGAACATAGACAAGTACAATATCATGGCTCAGGAGCAATATTTCTGTTACGTGATACACCATTTGGATCCTCCAAACAGTGAAAAATATAACATTTATTTTTGACCACAGATGCATTTAATAATGTCACTGCTTCTGATTGCCATTTTTTACATAAACCAATATAATCCGAATAAAGAGGCCCTCTTCCAGGCAATCTCCTCCTCAGTCCAAAAAAACCCTCTTGCTTGATCTTGTTCTCTCTCCAAACCCTGCCTCACTTTCTCCCTTAGACCATCATTGTAATAACACTATTATTGCTGCTATTTAAAACATCCAGAGTCAGCACACTGAAACTTGGAAAGGTTCGTATGTACATACAGGATCTTTTATAACTGACAATATTTTGCAAGATGTTTAATGGCACTTCTTTCTTTAAGATATTGTACCGCTGAAGCTTTCTGCTTTCTATGTGCTATGTAACCATCACATCTTCTGCTTTGTTAGGGGATGGAGATAAATAGGCATTTACATTATCTATGGTGTTGTAATTGGCAAACAGCAGTAAAAAAACTGCATGGTAAAGCAAATCTAGAGAGAATTGTTCTTTCCAAATGCTCTGAATATTGCCCTTATCTTTATGAGCAAGGAGTCTACCTGAGAACAACTCTGCAGTTTCCACACGCGGCATTTCGCAGGCTTAATTAGAGAAATTCAGAAGTTCTGTTTGCCAACACCTTTCTTCTGATAGACACAGAATCAGGGAGTGGTTGAGGTTGGAAGGCACCTCTGGAGACCACCTACTCCGAGCTCCCTACTCAAGCAGGGTTTACTAGACCAAGTTCCTCAGAGCCACGTCCAGTGTTTCTCAATATCTCCAAGAACGGAGACTCCACCACCTCTGTTCAACCATGCACACAAGGACTGGACGCTGACACAAAGACTGCATAATCATTGACTTTCACAGCTGACCACAGAAGCAAGCAAAGGCAAGAAAACATAAAATATATATGACAAATTACAGCATGACTTGCAATTTAGTACAATACGATCCTACCCAGTAACACCCCAGAAATCACTGAGATCAGAGCATAGTTCTAGTATAATCAACCCATTGCTTTAATCTGACCTTACGATTCACAGTTTACATGAACAATATCCATCTCATGGTTTCACTATAAGAAAAATGTAATGAAAGAATCTTTCTAAGTATAAATCTCTGTTTTCTTGCCTACTTTTATGAGCTAAGTAGGAACTACAAGCTGCATCCTACAACCAGGCTTTTAAGAATCCCAAAGGTTGCTACCTATAACACTACTGACTTTAAATATTTCAGCATATTCAGAACGAACTAGCTGATGGTTTATGTTTCTTGATCAAAAGAAGAACAAGAATTTGCTGTTTCCCAAGAGTCACCCTAGTCTCCTATCATTAAGTTAATATCATTATTTAGAAAAAAAAAAACAAAAACCACTAACATTTACCATCTTAGGCTCAAGCTGATAAAATTCACCCAAAGCCACTGAGAAAGGAATCCAACCCTACCAAAAGCAATTAAAACTTTTTGACTCAAGCTATTTAAATGCGTGCTATGGGAAAAGTTTTGTTCTTTGCTTCAGAGGACGCTACACCATCCTGCGAGTGCCGAGAAGCAACACAAGCAGATCGAGGCTGCAGCAGTTCTGACACGGAGGGCGGCCACCACCACCACTTCTGAATAGCAAGCAGCGATGGGACTCATCATCCGCTCTGCCACGTGTACGGTGCTACTCACGAGTAAGTAAGGAAAATTGATTTCTTCTTGTTTGGGCTCACAGAATATAGTCTAAAAATGTTCAGACAATATTTCGACACAAACGTTTCCCTATGAGAATTCCCTGGTTCTGTTCTGGGATTTCACTAGGGAAAATGTGGCTTTTTGATGCAGCAGATGTGCAGTATATTGCAAAATACAGGAGAAGGACAGTGTTTTATAGAGAAATATAGATGCACATTTTACTTAACATACACAAAGTGTGGAACATTCTTCACCAGATTCTACCACTGCAAATACATGAAATAATTTGAAATGTGCCAGTGAACAGAAGAATTTGGTCTATTCTCTGTGCCGTGTGTTTACTTAGGCGCTGAAGAAAGGTGAAAAGAGCAATTTTTCTACTAAATTCCTTTTGAACACAAACTTCATTGCACTCACCTAGCTGAAATATAACTTAGGTTAATGGTGCCACCTGGTGACAAGTCTTACTCGCTGTTCCCATACCTTGTCAAGGAAGAAAAAAGAAATTCATATGCTATAAATCTTCCTCTCAAGATTAACCCCTAAAAAACCTGCAATAATTACTTGTCCTAAGGAGCACAGTGTATTGCACCCATAGAAAGAGCAATAAACAATAGGAAAGAAAATGTTTCTTAACAGACTTTCATTTTAGACACTACCACACACTTTGAGTTATTATCTTGTGAAAACAATGCACTTCAATAGTGCACAAAAGAAAAAGGGAAAAATGACACTGATTTATCTGAATCTGCTGCTGATGGGGGAGCTGGGCATTTTGTTCAGCTCAAAAACTTCTTGTTCGTTGTGGCGGTGTGTAAGACTTTAGCACCAGCTGGTAGGATTATACTACCCTCACGACTGCAGTCCCTAAACAAAAAAATCAGTGTTTGAGCCACGTGCTCTTGGTACCTTACCTGTCAGTGATAACGCACGTGAGAAATTAATTCTGAAGCCATAAAGTGCTCTGTGTTGCTGTGTGGCAACTCACAGTGTCGCAACGCTGCTGAAGATGATCACAAAAAATTTAAGGGGAGGCTCCTTTTGTGGGTCAGACTCTCGCCCTGTTTCCTCCAAGTAAATCGGGATTTACACTGCAGGTAACGGTACGTGGTGGGGGAAGCACCTGGGGCAAGGAGGGGGCAAGCATGGCCATGCCAAGGAGGGCTGGAGACCTTGCTCAGACAGAGGCAAGGTCAGGGGATGGAGCACAGCAGAGACCTGGAGCTTGTTTGGTATCTGCCAAGGTGTAGAAGCAAGCTTATTACATGACTTTTTGTTATATGTATAAAAGAGCCAGGATTTTACATATAGATAGCTTTAAAATACTAATATTTAAAGGGATGGGTAGAGAAAAGAAATAGAAATGGAGACGGGAGCTTGTATTTTGCAGGAGATGCCTTGGCGTAAAGTGGAGAAAGACAAACTTAACATCATGTCATCCAATTTACAGTTGTTATAATAGTTGTACAATAAAACAGACAGGATTTGGGTTGTGGATTTGGGTTATGATTTCTCTATAGCTTTGCTCATATGCAAAATACGAGTTCCCAACTATCCCCGCACAACCACCAGCTTAATTACATTACAGTAACCTTACAGGGGAAACCAGTCATTTAGGAGTCTCATTGCAGCTTTACTCCTACCCAGCTGCCACACTATCTTATTTAACACTTACAGTTGCAAACCTGCGCAACAATGTCAGCAGCACAACCACCGACCAGCCCTTCACATTTATAAAAAAGAGGACATTTAATAACAAAAAGCTTATTTAAAGGCAGTACACTTGCTTTATGGTTCGCCATGCTCACCCAAAATTTGCTAATTTTTTGCTAAACTCAGCATTTTGGAAGGGCACATGAAAATACTGGACAACTTGAAGTGTATTAATGGTATTCTGTTCTCTTGAATAGGGGAAAACTGCATCCCTTCACCCCCAGGACTCTTTGCAGACTGGGATTTCCCTTCTATGGAACCTAATCAGGGACCTTCTTAAATTAACAAAATAGGAGTATCTTAGCTGAATAATGGATATTCTTCTCTTAGAAGCCTAATTCACATAATACAGTCACAGGCTGCATATGCAAATTACACAAGTATCCATATGCTTAATTTATACAACTATTTAACCAAACTGGCATAATAAATATGTCTAGTTAGATACTTGCAGTAAGTGTGCAGCTGTCTGGAAGGAGGTACAAAATCACCATCAGTGGAATCCAGACTGCAGCTGCCATTAATCAGAGCTTTGCCCTTGAACATTCATCATTGTGATACTGCTGTGACAAAGTGGACTTTTACTGCCGTTTGGGATGGGAAGATTTTACTTCCTTAAAATAATTCAAGTTCTCTAGTGCTGCAGATGCTGCGAAAAAGCCAGTTTTCATGTTTGTTCTCAACACAGCAAGTAAGCAGAGGAAAGATCATCAAAATGTTATAGAACATTAAAATTATCTGTAAAATGCTGCATATTTAAATGCTCAACTTTTGTATGGTATGTAGCAAATCCCTATTGAAATTATTTGTGTTTAATAGAAATAATTGATGTTTCTTGCATCAATGAACTGGAGATAATGCAGTCAGGAAAGATTTGATTGTTAGGTCAAATGATGATTTTTATAATATTGAAAAAGTGGTGTAGAAGCAGCTTTAGTCCAGATGAGGTTCCATTTCTAAAGACATGCCATTCACTACATCCTCTGACCAGAAAAGGGCAGTGGCTGTCAAAAATTACTCACCCACTGGACTGAGAGCGAAGGAGAGGTTTCACAAGCTCAGGGAATGAAACCAGAGCAATCCAGAGAGCTTTCTCATGGTGATTATGGCCAATATTCACATCATAGAATCATAGAATGGTTAGAGTTGGAAGGGACCTTTAAAGGCCATCTAGTCCAACCCCCCCTGCCATGAGCAGGGACATCTTCAACTAGATCAGGTTGCTCAGAGCCCTGTCCAACCTCACCTTGAATGTTTCCAGGGATGGGGCATCTACCACCTCTCTGGGCAACCTGGGCCAGTGTCTCACCACCCTCAGCATAAAAAATTTCTTCCTTATATCTAGTCTGAATCTCCCCTCTTTTAGTTTAAAACCATTACCCCTTGTCCTGTCGCTACAGGCACTAGTAGAAAGCCTGTTCCCATCTTTCTTCTAAGTCCCCTTTAAGTACTGGCACACCACAATAAGGTCTCCCCGGAGCCTTCTCTTCTCCAGGCTGAACAACCCCAACTCTCTCAGTGAGTCCTCATAGGAGAGGTGCTCCAGCCCTCTGATCTTCTTCATGGGCCTCCTCTGGACCTGCTCCAACAGGTCCGTGTCTTTCCTGGGCTGCGACCCCAGAGCTGGACACAGTACTGCAGGTGGGGGCTCATGACAGTGGAGTAGAGGGGCAGAATCCCCACCCTCAATCTGATGCAGCCCAGGATGTGGTTGGCTTTCTGGGCTGTGTCAAGGGTTCACTCTACATAAGACTATGAGCCATCATTCCTTTTCAAAGATGATTAACATCTTTCCAAATATTTTGTTTTTCATTTAGTTGTTAAGAATATATGAGCCTTATTTTGTATGCATTGACTAGCAGTTAACCAGGTTTCTTTACAGACAACATGGGTTTTGTCTATAGAGGCCAACAGGCCAGTGGATCTACTTGGATCCACTGAAATCAAATTTAGCCACAAGAACAAGATTTTGGGTGACTGCTGTCAGGCATATTATTTAGGGTAGCTGAAAGATGATACACTTGAATTAAATCACTGGGGTAAATCTGCAACACCTGAAGGTATATTCCGACAATGCTTGTGAGATCTCTCCTAGTACCCTCAATACACGAGCTGTGCCGTGGAAATGACACATGTCTCGGACCATCTTCTAGCACTAAGCTTGGATTCATACGTTAAAACTCTTTTCACCTCCAGAGCCAAGCAGCTACCTGCACCCATCTATGGGGATGAACCCTGGGCTGTGAATTGTTTGGGAGGATGTTAGTCGGATGGGCCAAACACTTGTAAGAAACCATTCAAGCAATTTTACAGTATAGATGATTGAGTCTCCCTGTGTAGAAATGTGCCTGTTCCCAGGTTAATTCACTAATAAAGACATGTCCAAATAGATTTCAGCTGTCAGTATGTTCTCAGAGAGTGGTTTATTGGACGTTGAGAGAGGGCACATGGGAACTTAGTTAACTTGCTGGAAATCCATACTCCTGCTTGCCTTGCAGTGACTTTGTCATGTAACCATACTTGAAGCGAACTTCTGAGAATTTGCTGAGTGCAGCTTCTTCTGTATTTGTGAGCCATCTGCTCGGTCCTAGCACTAGTGCCTATTGCTTGCACATGAGATCTGCACCACTTTACTTCATGCTGTTTTATGAGACCATTTTCCGGTTCAGAAGGAGCAGAGATTCCCCGTCACCCTCAGCTGTACGGTCACCCACCAAAGATTTTGAATTTACTCACAGTGCCATTGAAAGCCTTTAAGGATATAACCCATGTACAGCAAATTCTTGAAGTCTTTTCACTGCAGTATGGAAGTTGTACTACAAAGCAAAATGCGGTGTTTTAGCCAAGAATTACTGTAAATCTATTGTTTAGTGAAGGTCTCCCCAAAACCTTGTTCTTTGACCAACACTTGTCAAATAGCTTTTGGTTTGGAAAGAAGCATTGCAGTTTGTATATCAGTTCTAGTATATAGCAATACGCGATGAGCAATGGGCCTGAGATAGGTGACTACCATGTCTCTCATGTCCAGTGATTTTCAGGGAAGTCAATGAAGAGGAAATGTAATATTCTCTGAGGCTTTTTTGCAGCAAAAAGAAGAGGTCTGGCAGAGCAACTACCTCAAGCTATAACATTTTCCTTTTCCTTGTGACTATTTTCGTACCACTGTTTTTCAAACAGATGATAAGGACTGGCACTGAATAAGCTGGAGGAAATCAACAATTTGAATGAATGACAATCCTAAAAAACATGTTTGAGAATTGTGAAGAGAAGATTTTTATGCAGGAACATCCATATCTCCTATCCTTTGGCAGGGCTTAGCATGTGTTTGCCTTCCACGATGATACGAGTCCTATTTCAAAGGAAGGTCTTCCAGAAACTTTCACATCAAATTTATTTGAGTGCAAAGCTTGCGGAATATGAATTCTGACTGAAAAATCTTGTAGCTCTTGTATTTATCCTTAGAAGTGGTGCTGGATGAGAGCACTTTGCCAGCATGGGTTATCTCAAACACATATGACACAACTCTTGTTGCTAGTTATTTATAGGTCTATACAAAGTTGTAAGCCACTTTGAAAATGTGTTTATTCCATTGAGAATTGAGTAGTGTTCCCGTGTCTTCATTTCTCATTCTTTACTTGCTACCCACATTGCTTAGCGGAAGTTCAGGAGTGGCCCTTTTGTTTACCCAGATGTCCTCCACTACCTTAGGGTTGCCCTGATTTAATGCCAACATTCCATTTAAATGCAAAAGAAACCTGTCGTAACATACCTCATCATTACAGCACTATTACTGTATCATGCCTCACAGCCCCATCCCTATTTCTCCACAGATCCGTCTTCTCACCACCTGAAAATCAATATACAAAGGTACAAGCATAAATAAAAGTCTGGTGTTCAACAAAAGGCCATTGGAGTTCACTTCTTGGACCTCTCTTTAGTGAAAGTAAAGCCAAACTGCAAGAAAACAGGGTACAAAGAGAGAAACCCAGCAGTTCTCTGGCTGCATGGCCTTATTACAGGGACCTTCACAAGATATCCTCATGCTACACCAGGAAAGCCCAAATTTTGTGAGCAAATGCTGAAGGAAACCCCACAACACTCTCGTACTTCAGGAGACTGTTGACATCAGGGGCTGAGGAGCAATATGTCAAAGAAGAGACAATTCCCCCAAAAAAGGCACAGATCCCACCCTTCCACCTTAACTGCCGAGGCCAAAGGTGAAAATAGTGAAGTGAAGCAGATACTTAATTCACAATCTCTTTTTTAAATTTACTAACTGGTTCTATTGATTTTCTCCTTCAACTGAAATTTGAAAAGGGAGAAATGATCTTGAAAGAAAAGGTCATGAGTGACATAAGAGATAACAGAAAGGCACTCCAATGGGAAACTGGTGCTTGGCAGTAAGTCCCAAGCCAAAAAGTCTTACATGATAAACAAAACACTTAGCAAAGCTAAACAAATAGTGCTTGTCCCTTATCTTCCCCAGAGCCCTGGCAGTGACTTTATCTCATTAAAGTACTGGATGTTCTTATCCAATATTTACAGTTCTGTTTTTATGTTGCTCTAACAATTGTTATAGTCCCAGACAAGCAGTCAATGAAAGATACATATATTTTAACTTGTGTGGAATATCAGCTGAGATTCTTATGTTGTCACCAAAACACTTCCCTCAATCCCCAGGAACCACCAACAAAGCTTTTGAGAGATCTTGTCCTTCTCACTCACACGCAACCTTTGCACCACACACAGGACAGATTTTTCATAGCTTGGTGTTTCATACATCTCCAACTCAGACTCTTTAAGTAGACAATATTTAAATTTGTGCAAAAAAATCCATTGCACAACTAGGTATAACCTCCCAACTAAAGATGATTCCTTCTCCTTTGACTGTACCTCCTCAGAAAAATGATGGTATTTCAGAAACAATGCCAGCTACACCTAGAAAAAGACATTTTTTTTTAAAGCATGTTTTAAAGCAGTAGTTGTTTTCACTGTTCTTGTATATTTGCTGTTATTGTTTTGCTTTGCCTGAATTCTTAGTACATAATTCAGCCAATCTAACCAGGTCATCTCAGATCAGGCAAGCGGGATGTCCTGCTTTCAAAGGCACTACCTCTTTCCATTGCCTACAGTGAATTCTACCCTTATATTTAGGTGTATAACCTTCATTCCAAAGGCCAACCCAATCCAGGTGCAAATTATGTGGACTGAATCTCACCCTGCAGTTTCTTTTGGCCTGTGGATAATGCACAACTGTAGGTTACAGTCATCCAGGCTGACCTCTGCTCCTAGATCAGCTCACAGAAGATTGGGAATTAAACAAAATCAGTGGACCCTCACTGGCAGGTGGTTGGGGTAAGAGCACGTTTAGTAGAATATTAATAAAACATCTGGTTTTAGTTTTGTATTCCCATTAAAATGTTGATCCTTACTGCATTAGAGTCCGTGAAGCTGGTTTATTCAATCATAATCACTCAGATTTCATGTTACGAGCAAGCACCACCCAAAGCAAGACTGGCAGTAAAAAGTCTCATAGATGGCAGCTCCATCCACAGACAGGCATACATTTGTCCAGACTGTAAGACAAATAATTTCCAGTAATTAACAGATTCATAAAAATAACAATTTCTCACAATGCAAAAATACAGAGCTACATATTTACTAATAAATTTGTACACCAATAAAATCTCATTGTCCCCTTCTATTGTCATACGTTCTGATTTCTAATCACTGCTTGCCGTTTTCTGACCCGCTCTTGCTCTAGGTGGACATCCTACCCCATGTTCCACAGCAAAGACAACAAAACAGAACAAGAATAGGGCCTTGACTGGGTCTAAATTCTCTCCAAGAGAATAAAGTCACACAATGCTTTCCATTATAACTTGAGCCTGGCAGCGTTAATCCGGATGACCTCATGGTATGATGTAAGCTTTGCATTCCTCGTTTAAGCTCGGTGTCCAGTCACAAGTGTCCTACGAGGTCTTGGGTCAGTCACTAAAGCCTTTGTTGAGATCAGCTGGGCTTTGCAATCTGTAAACAAAGTCCCAGCAGTGCCATGGACAGCTGGGCACCACGCCACAAGGATGGGACTCCTCGGGGGCTTCTGTCTTATCTAGACATGGACATTAGGTGTCTCATTCTCACCAAATGCACGTACTGGGATATCAAACGGAGATGCTGAACTGTAGCTAGATTCAGGGCTAGGGAGCACTGTACACACAGACAGCTAAAACTTCTTTTTGATAAAATGGGGATTATTAGTTATGTCCCTATTCCAGAGGAGGGCTGTGAAGATGTGGTCTTCAAAATAAAGAGGTACTCCTCTGAAGACTATCTAAATCTCTCAGATTGGCTGCCCTTGTTGCAAACTCGGGTATCAACTCACGTAATATAATGTTGACCTCACATAACACATCCATTTTAGAATGCTTTATACTCCTTGTGTTATGAGCAAAAATTAACAGTCTAAAAGGGCTTTCTAATTCCTCACTTAATGAGAGTCTATACAGAAAAGCAGCTGGAGCTCCTGTTCATAAACACCTTGCTATAGTTACAAGATAAGCAAAAGAATTAGGCTTTCTAATCATAATAAATTATCAAGCAGAAACTGTAATAAAATCTAACAAGTTCCCTCTATATCACATTGTGTTAATACAACCTCTGTGTATTACCATCTATTGCAAAACGCCACGCATGCAACTAATTAAGTGAAAAGCGTTTTTCTCAGGTTAAATAGAGCACCTACATTTCTGCAATTATTATACCTTTGGAAAGCCTGTCCTGATTCTGTTCCCATTCAAAGACGGGAAGAGGAATCAAGTCAGCATTATAGCAAGTTTTGCGTGATCGCTCTCAACTGCATTTCGCAAATGGTCAAAATGGCCAGGTAGAAAAACTCTAAATAAACGTCACTGCTTTGCACAACCATAGCGCCTCTCATCCAAGGACTTTAGTGCATTTGATAAATATTAATTAACTCCCATACTGCTGCTTTGAAGTAGGAAAGGGATATATTTAAGTATCACTTTGTTTGCTACTGCTCTTGAGCAGGATGCAGCAGCTGTTTAACAACACACATGAATATTAAACAAGAGTTTTAGAGAAGAAGTAAGGAATACTTAATCCAAAAGAAACCCCAGAGGGATTTACATGGGTAGAAAGCAATTACTTAAAACAACGGCCCCCAAACTCCTTGGGTGATTTGGTTCTCCTTCAGCCACCTCTGTTTTAAATTTAAATTTGCTGTGGCTGTTAATAACAGTGGAGGATCTCACAGGCAGCCTGTCACTTCTGAGCTGCAGAGAGGGGAATACTAGCACAAAATCTGGGCCAGAATTGGTAAAATCCTGCTTTTATTCTGGCAAAATGAGCCAGGGGATTTAAGTGATCACAGCACAGTGCGATTTTGGCTTTATACTGCTGAAAGAGGATATGAATAGCTGGTTGGAGTTCAGAGGATTCAATAACTAAGCTATTCCTCCCACCCAAACACTGTCTAACTGATGAGACCTTATTTTCAACACATCCCACCCAGTATGGCGCGCCATACTCAGGAGCAATGGGCATCGGCTGGCTCAGGGTTTCTGCCCCACTTCTCTTGGTGGTTGCATCGATGGGTTCGAGGTGGCAGAGTACGTCTCCTGCCAGTGCAGAGAATTCACCGCCTGGAAGTCACAGCTTTGGGGAAAACTGTGGTTTGCACAATGTCACCTCAGCCTCGTGTCCTGCATTATGGGGAAACCTCTTTACAGTCTCACAGTGCATCACCTACTTAATATCTAGCTGTCTCAGCATAGAGACTAAGGTCTTGCTCCGTACACACAAATATATTAGAGAAGATTCAGGTTCGTAACAGGACAAAATTTGCCAAGCAGCCATTCAAAAACTGCAAAAGGGACGTTGCTGCCTGTGTGGCAGAAACCAAACAGAAAGAGCAGACAGCTTTCCTTTACCGTGAAACATCATCACCAGTCATTTCTTGTTGTGACAAAAAAAAGAGAGGGCATTTAAACAAGATTGGCATTAGTTTGGCACCTAACTGTATCTACCAATTCCTTTACTATTTCAATAGTCTCTGTTGGAATGGGTGGAGCCATTTTGCCAAGGAAATCTCCAGCATTATCCCTGTAAATTTGTCATTTATACACACTTTGTGTACTTCAAATACAATTTTTACAGGCTTTTCCTAAACTACGTTGGATAAATTTAACCCCAGGCCCATTCTGATAGCCTGTCCAAATTATTTGCTTAGTTTTACATCAAATCTACATCAGTGCTTCCAGTTTCAGTATCAGGATTATACTAACAGCTTAACTTCTACATCGTCATTAACCAGAAACAATTCAAGCCAAACATTCATCGTAATTGAAAACATCACATCTTTATTTTTCCATCAAATTAAGAAATGAGGTCACCAGATGGCCCTTTTAGGATCATCGAGTTGGGCTTCTTGGGTCTTATGTTCCTTGCGTGTTTTACCACAAAGCTAAAAATCCTTACCACTGCCAGCACATCACACGAATCATTTGCCCAGTGCTGGCGCTCTCACAGGACCAAAATACCTCCAGCAAAAACCTGAATTACACAAACACAGAATCCTTCCCCGAATCAGGTCTCCCATATTCAAAACACTTGACAGCAGAGCTGGACCACCATGGAGCAGTGGTAGAGGGACTTTCCATTTGGCATACATTAATGAATCCATTCCCCTAAAAAGAATTTATTTCTTAGAATGGTCAAATGTCTTTTACTGAACAGTTAATTTTGCAACCAGGTATTCAACCTGCCAGATGGGCACTATGGTAACGTTAATCACCATCTTATACAGTTAAAACTTGACCTAGCAGAATATTAGCGTCCTTCTCCTCTTCAGTGGTGAGGAACGGGAACAGACCTTTGTACGGCTGATTTGAGAGATCGCACCAAGCAGTACTTTGCTTGACCTGACAGAAACTCTCTCTAGGGCCAGGACTCCCACATTTCTGCAGATGGCTTCCCAAAAGAGAAAGCAAATCTTACACATTTTCCCAATTCCTTTAAGCCTCTGAGCATAAAACCATTCTACATCCCCCCCTTGCATTGAAGACATTTGTATTTCTTTTAGACATCCTGCACAAAATTGTAGTCTTGAGCACGTGCTAGGCATCTGGATGAGGTTTGGTAGTGGTACATTTACACCACCTAGAACCTTGGAGGCTCATCCATAGGTAGAGAGCATATACACTACTGCAATATGGGTTATTTCTACATTAATAAATCCTCCAGGCCAGCTTCCTGGACATATTCATCTTTACCTAAAACTAAGCAAATCTTTGGACAGCTAGTGAATTAGCAGAAACAGATGTTGCTGAGAGATGTTGCGTTCCTGCTTGCTTTGGCATCATGGCTCCTTGGAACTTTTTGAGCAATTCCAAAAAGATAGTCAGTAGCTGGAAGAGCATTAAAACATCTTGATCTGGAGTTCAAAACACTGGGAACTCACAGGTATTTGTGGGATAAACTTCATGGAGAAAAAGTGTAGGACCCTTACGCCATTGTTTTCTCCAATCTCACAAAAGCCCTAGTGATACTCAGAAGCCATCATACCCTTCCGCTAAGCAATCCATAACGTTTTGAAACAGAAAACACTATGCTTACTGTGGACAAAATAAAACAATACTGACAGATAAGTATATTTGAAATCAATGTTACCACAAGATGTCACTCTAAACTTTATTTAAAGAAAGGGTTTGACTACTTTAACAAGAGATCAAAGTTACTTTTTTCCAAGTATATTTATTTTCTTCCAAATTGTATTTACAAAACTGAAAATATAAATGAATTGCTTAAAAGGAAAAAACAACTAAACAAACATGAGAAATACAGTCGACCACACCAAAACTCACTGGTAAATCCTCAGAAGGCAGGCTGGGTATGAAACGATGAAGAGAATGAGAACAGAGCAGCCATTTGGTTTTAGACAGAGGTTAAAGAAGAAAAAGAATGAAGGTACAGTTTTATGTTGCAGTTCAACACTGGAGATCAAAAATTATTCAACAAAAAGTAAGACTTGGGAGAAAATATCCAGTACACAACGCAACTCTGTATCTGTCCCTCTGTCTCACTATAATTAGGTCGGATTTCTCCTGCTATCTAATGACAATCTGTTCTGAAAGATACTCCCCCATGACAATTCTTCCTGCTACCTGCAGGTATTTGAGTCCTGGGAAGACAGTGAATCTCCTAACAAACTCCCTGCTGAAAATGAGCATTCATATATATGAAGATATATAAGTAAAAATATGCAATTATATCATGTATGTGTGTATATACGTATATACATGTATATACATACATAACATTGTGAATATTGTGAATATAAGTAAGTCATATGTAAATATATATATATACTTCTTTTGCAGAAGAAAACCATCTAATTCACCTAAACCATCTAACCACTGGGACAAAAATCAGATCTAAGAGAAAGGAAACGTTACCTTTGGTAGTGTCAGCATCTCCATTACCTCAAGCACTGAAGGCTGGTGTGAAGTGTCTGACAGTTTTGACCTTGCTTTAAAACGTGTGTTATCAATATCATCACACAACGGAATTTGCAATGAGAAGCTCTTTTTACAATCCTTCAAATCTAGGAAATCACCGTGTAAAATTAACTTCAAAACACTGATAAGATTGTAAAGGTAAGTCCCAAAGTTAGAACGTGTCATAATTTAAGTATATGGTCACATACCATTTTTCTCTCTGCTCTGAGACTTTATTCAGTGTACCGAGTGGGTCTGCTCCGGGGAAGCTCTCTGAGCAACCTTTGCACCATTCTTATCTCAGGAGCTGAAGAGCTGAAAGCCATAAGAAGATTTCTTGGAGGTTCTTTAGCTTAAGAGCATTAAACGCCACCCCGGGAATTAGATCCTACCTCTGACTCCTACAGAGATGGTCACGAAGTCACGTACACTGTATTTTTCCAAAATGATCACCCATCAGATGGTCCTTACGTTTTAAGTGCCCAAAATGAGACACTGGGACAATCTTGCTGGAATAGTGATACCCTCTGTTGCAGCTGGAGCCGTGGTCAGACATTAAAAGTGCCGTATGTGGTGATGTATCAGGTCAGAAGTGTCTCAAATCAGGCCTCTAAAATCAGTAGATATTTTTACCTCTACTTCTCAGGGCTTCAGTACCACCTCCATAGCACAGAACTACCATCATCTCATTACACAGTAAATAACCATGGGAAAGCACTGGATTAAACACTTGCACATCAGCTGAGTCTTGCCCCTTCTGCGCACTGAATGAAGCAGGATTTTTGAAAGAAAACTGTTTGAGGTCAAATAAATAAAAGTGTCATACTGTACATACATACAGGAATGGAACTCAGTTCGCAGAAGCTACCTTAGTTATAGCACTGCCCCACCTCTGACCACAGACCTAATTCTCTTCTTTTCACAGTGTTTTGAAATACCGCATCATTTTTGTGTAACATAGCATAATGTTAATTATTATAATAACTATTTTCCATTTCTAATGCCTGGGATTTTACGCAATAGTGCCTCAATCAACTACATCAGCAGAAATTCAAAACCACACAACTATGAGGACAAAACGGAGACAGGAAAGAACAAATGAAAGACATAAATTCAGTCATCTTTGAAAAAAGCTCGCAATTATCTCAGTGGCCGATCAGGGTGACAGAGCCCAAACACAGTTGCAGAAAATGGACCACACGACAGAATAAACACACGATGGGAATGAACACCACAGTCTGTGGTATTTCTTGTCAAGGCATATTTTAATACCCAACAGAGCTCCAAAGTACAGAATCATACCTGAGCAAACTACAGTAGAAGTTTGAGATAAATATGATATCCATGGTTACCTGTTACTATATATATATATTCATTTATATAAGTATTATATATATGTGTATATGTATATACACACAAATATATACATATATTTGTGTGTATATATGTAGGATTAACTAGTTTACTTTCATGCATTTTACTATTCAGTGCTCAATCCCAGTTTCACTTAAATCCCTTAAATCAGTGTTTTTCACTGACTCCTGTGACACTGGAAGAACAGGGTTAAGAAAGACGCTCCTGGAATTCCAGAAGAGCCACAGGGGTGGTACCAGGCAACAGATTTGGCTCATTTATAGCAGCTTTGAAAAGTGTAAGGAATAACACTCTTCAAGGCTAAAATGTTTCTGTGATTTTAAAATTACCATGCAGCTTCTTAAAAAATTATATTCACTAAACAAAAATCACATCACAGTCTAGCCTAAAATGAATCTGCAGACCAAAACATTACAGAGGGAGAACAGCTCTGCTATTCCAGAGACAAAAATAAACATTGGTATTACTGATGGAACAGCTTGCTCCAGATTATTTTCTTCCATTTTATTAGTAGATGTACAAACTACATTAGCAAGACACAAATCCAGTCTGTCGTTATTTAACGCCAGAAAAAATCATCTATCCCATTGTCCTTTTATATTCCCTCCGCTTGAAAAAGGAGAACACATTCAAAATAAAACCAGATTACCTAAATGCATCTCTTAATAATTTGTCTCTATTTCTCATCACAAACCAATAATAAAGGGCTATCCCTATTTAATGCAAAGAGAAAGAAAAGCTTCACACTGGGATAGCAGCCACACAGCAACAGCTGCTGCAACTGCATTTTATTAATTCTAATTATACACGGAATCCATATGGCCAAGGCACACTTTAAAAAAGAAAAAACACTACAGGAACAAAAACAGGCTTTTATTCCTTGTCGGATATTGAAAACTAACAAGCTCAACAAATTACCACACTGCTCATATTAAAAACTCATCTTAAAAATTGTTTATTTCCAATGCATAGCTGTTTGCATTTTGAATGAGAAAAGTCCACAAAGCTGCTGAATTCCTTGTCTGAGACGTAAATGCTATGATTCTTTGGTTAAAAGGCAGCAAACCACGAGCAGAGGGTTGCATTAGGATTACAAGTGATTATGTATTACCTAGGTTGTATCAGCGCTGTAATCGGTTTCTTGTTGTACACAGACAGGCTGAGTCCAAACGCAGACCTGGGCTGGCGTTCTGAATTTTTCAGACTCCATCAGCATTCGTATCCAGCGGTTTTGTGCAATTCTTTAAGGAAAAGGTCAACAGCAAGGATGAGATTCCAGCCAAAATTCCCACAAATGTAAGAGTTGACTGGTTGACAGTCAGCCGAATACGAGCGAGCAGTGTGCCCAGGTGGCCAAGAAAGCCAACAGCAGCCTGGCTTGTGTGGCCAGCAGGAGCAGGGAAGTGATCGTCCCCCCGTAGTCAGCACTGGTGAGGACCCAGCTCGAATACTGTGCTCAGTTTTGGGCCCCTCACTCCAAGAAAGACATTGAGGTGCTGGAGCGTGTCCAGAGAAGGGCAATGAAGCTGGTGAGGGGTCTGGAGCACAAGTCTTCTGAGGAGCGGCTGAAGGAATTGGGATTGTTTAGTCTGGAGAAGAGAAGGCCAAGGGGAGACCTTCTCGCTTTCTACAACTCCCTGAGAGGAGGTTGTAGCGAGGTGGGGTCGGCCTCTACTCCCAAGTAACAAGCGATAGGACAAGAGGAAACGGCCTCAAGTTGCACCAGGGGAGGTTTAGATTGGATATTAGGAAAAATGTCTTCACCGAAATTGCAGGGGAAATTGCACTGCCATGGGTGCAAAAATAGCGCTGGGCCAAAATCCACAGGAAACCAGTCACGTTAGATCTGCCGTTTATTGGAACAAATGGTTCACTCTGTGCAACTGGCCTTTTGCTGTAGAACCACGAGGGTTAGTACCTCAAGCAGGCCACGGTCCAGCCCCCAGCTTGTTAAAAAAAAAAGATCACACAGCCTCAAACCATCCCGAAGATCTAGCACTGCTACCTTTAGCTCTTTTGAAAGAAAGATCAAATTTGCTTACTAAGAGAATTGGACTTCAAGAATAAAAGCAGCTGCAGCTGTCTTCAGGCAAAACAAAAGCTGCCCTTGAATTTAAATTTCAGTTCTGCTGTAATTTATGCCGCAACAAAGAAAGATGCCAGTTTGGGAAAGTAGGATTCTGTGCGGAGTAATAACAGGCTTCCCCATTGTCAGAGATGTCATTTGAGTGCTTCTCAAATGTGACAGAGCACTGACGGGATTTTGCACATTTCTTTTGCTCCTCAACATTTGTAATAGTCAGGGAGGGTTTCAATATTTTTAGATATGGCTATAGGAGAATCTTTATTTCTCAGTCCGGGAAAGTCTGAATATAAATCTCTGGAAGAATCATTCCAACACACGTTCCAGGCAGGCGAAGTCAATGGGAGTTTTTTCTATTGACTTTGTGAACGCTGGACTCAGGCCATCGGTGAGAGGATTGCCTAACGTCCCTGGGCCGGACGCAGGCTTGGCTGCACGGGATTAACTCCCGAAGAATTCAGTGTCATTGCAGGAGGTGAAATAGCCTGACATGACCAGAAACCAGCTCACTGGGATTAAGTCTAGAGAACAATGACATACGAGATCGGTGACCTTACATTCAGGAGTGCTGTAAGTAGCTAAGCGCACCAAACACATAAGCAGGCTAAAAACATCTACTGAGAGCGAGCTTGGCACGTATGAATAGATAACACCCAGTTGTGCTTTCCTATTGAAAAGTTTCCCAGTACAGCAATTCATTTAATATCCTTTTGGTCCCTGAAACACTGACATGGCACTAAGTGCTGAAACACGCTTCCTTCCTGTGGATTGAGAAAGGTTAGCGAGGGCCACCATCGCCTTAGAAAGGTGATTGCCAAACACGTTCCCCGTTTTGATATCCGCAATTCTAGTGGCTTTATCAGGAGCCTTGTGAAATTTGGCATCACCTTGTATTCCATGGTCCCACAAATGTCAGATCTCATGTTCGCTCGAAGGAAGGAGTACAAAAGAGGTCTTGGTGGTTGTGGAGAACAGCCTGAAAATATCACTGCAGTGTTTCGTAAAGCCAGATCACAGAAGCAGACAATAACAACCTGCAGTATTTTATAGATTATTTTTATGCCTTTTGTGCAAATATCATAAGCTTTTTAACACTGAAGGCCAGCGCTACCATGTATGACGAACACTGGATTTTTGAGGTGTTGCACGATCCTGACTTTTCCTCTGACATCTATAATCGTTCTTCAACACTTACTTTGGTGCAGGCTCCATCTCCAGCCCAGGATTGTGTTGCAGGTCTCCTGCTTTTCTCACCTTTCATCCTGCTGTTCCCACATTTATCCCCCAGTCCCGACCCATCTCCTTCCCTCTAGTCTCAAATTTCCTTTTGTCACTATTTAAAGGGTTTCTCCTTAAATACAACATGCATAAACAAGTTCATAGAATCATAGAACTCCTTGTCTTTCCATTAATTGCCTCTACATTCTTCTTCTCTATATACAGTCAACAACATAATTATTCTTCTCATCATTAAAGCCTACAAATGGGTGGACTTTTTATCATTATTCTTAGTTGACATGCATGGCTACATCTATTAAAATCCCATTTTTCATTCTTAGCATTTTCCTTTCACGACAGGGGCATGTTTCAACATCCCATCATTACTCCTGTGATACATTCCTCTCCAGTTTCTTTCATATCTAAACTATCCTGAAATCTAAACATTGCCCTAAGTGCAAGAGGAATTTCAGTCCCACCTCACAGCCTTGTAGACACCAAAGTCAATCAAACTAAGACAAATCCATAGGAAACCAAGCTCTTGACTTGCTTCACGCTTACTATACTAAATGTTTGCATTTGTCAATGGCTAGTCTATTTTTTAATAGATATGTACACCCTAAAATAATTAAAGCAAAGGGGGACTTGCTTTGGCTCTCTTAAATGGCTGTATTTTATGTCCTCCTTAGATACCCTAGCTGTCCTATTGCACTCTCCAGCAACATGGAGGATCACAAGATACAACTAGATTCCTGGAACTTTGCATACTAATATACACTGCCACTTAATTTATAGAAACTTTTAATAGAATAATAATATGTGATTGCAGAAGAATAAGCTGACTTCCTTTTTGACTTGGTTTAAAAGACATTATCATTCTTTTAAAATGGATTGTTTTAACAGGGCTTATTTAAAATTGAGCCGAATGAGGTATAGAGCCTAAAAAACCTCTCTTACTAAAAACACAAAATTAAGTCTCTAAATACAGGCTGTGTCACAGATGACCAGTAAATATCTGTAATCCTTACAGTAATGTTTACTACAGCAATTTTTAAGACAGGCAGTTTTATAACATCCACATCATTTTGCAGAAAAGTTACAATACCATTAAAAAAAAAAAAAAAGGTGGTGATGCAGATTTTAGTTGAAAATATGTCATTTTAAAATTCAGGCAAATTTACACAAGCATGAGAAAAAAACATAAGACGTGGTTTCAAAGTCCTCAGAAATACGTCATCCACTACAGATGGGTTTATCCGAATTTTAGAAAAACCTATTGGGATTAGTTTTTACCTAATACCGCATAAGATGATTACAGCTATTTGTGGCACTTTAATTCCTGCTAGAAACAAAATGATGTTTTATAGAGATGTATCTACAAAAAAAAAAAAAAAA
>VYXH01008852.1:53961-76095 GCA_013397275.1 Burhinus bistriatus
AAACACCAAAAAACCAAGCCTGACATCAACCTCTTTCATCCATTCTCATTCTGCGGAACAGCCTTTTAAGCTGTAAAATCATGCACTTTTCTTAATGAAATGAAGGCTAGACAAATATATATCAGAGGTTTTTAGAAATAAATTGTACTAAACTACGTATTGTATTATAAAAACTGATTAAGTTTTGTAAAGAACAGAACTGCAAAAGAAAGTGTCGGGTAGTTTTGACATGTCTATATGACTATTATTACCCTCTTTTATGGTTTTCCTTTTTTATCTCTCCACAATGCCTCCAAGATGCTCCATTATGAGACAATCCCAACAAAAGAGGCCTTTGGATTTCTGCAGGTTTCATTTCCTCTTCCTTGCAGGGTTTTAAAAAAATAAATGTTCACATCAGAACAACATGTGCTACGATTTGAGAGGACCCTGTGATTTTAATATTGTCTAGCTACGGATGACCCTACAAAAAGCAAAAATCCTTATGAGTTCATAATAACTGTACCATAACTCCCCACCATGCACAGAAGGATTGGTACAATCCTCTTGGTGAAAATAATTTGGAATTAACTTAAGATTAATGTCAATATCTAAATATGAGTTCTTCCCCTTGCACGCTCCTTCTGAAGAGCTTCTCCTCCTCCCTCCTCTTAGGGCTGGATTTTCAAAGCATTGTGTTTGGGCCACTAGAGTGTAAATGGGACTCCAGAGACAGCAGCTCCACATGGCACTTTGAAAATGTGCCTCTTAGCAACTAACTCAGCTGTAACCAAACACAGCAACTCTAGCAAGAAGTCCAGCAACAAGAACAGCCCGAAGGGAGAAGAAGATGCTTTTGAACCCAAATTAAAATATAAAAGGACAATCCTTCAATAATCTTTTTGTAAATCACTTACAGAACTTTTACTTCCATATTTGTAGTCACTTCTTGCATGTGTAGAACATACGTATGAAAAACATTGAATACTCATTTCTCTTACGTTACTCCCCCGTTCAAGTAGTCAAATGTTAATATTTATGAAACACATTGAAGATAAAAACAATCATGCGCATATTGGGAGCCCAAGTTCAAAGATGGCTGGTTGAATCAAATCACACAAGCATAAATTTGAGAACAAAAGGAACTAGGCAACACTAGATTCGAAAAGTGCCTCTAATTATATTTCTTTATCTGCTCTTGTTATACTCAATTTAAGACATCCTACATATTTTCAAAGCATTTTGGAAGTTAACAAGAATTGAACACACATTAAAGGACAGGGGTGGTTACAACAGCTGAATTTATTTGAAAAGGAACCAAACTCTACTGAGGCTGTAGGACCTACAAAAATTGAATTTGGCACATAAAATTATGTTAACTTTATACCTGGTAGGAATGTGCACTTCTGCATCCAGGTTAATGATTCAGTACAAAAATCACATTTTTCCGTAGTAATTACAGCCTAAATATTCAAAAGGTCAATCAATCAATTCTGGATAAAACCAATGTTTGACAGCTGTAAATGAGATCAAGTTTTGGAAAGCGATGAACATTCAGACTCTGAAAATTCAGTCTAATTAAGATTAGGCACTCAAAAATGGACACTTTCAAGGCCATTAGACATTCTGTAAATATAAAAGACAAAGGAACATTAGCAGTACAGAACTTAAAAAGAGACCAGAAGCTCTGCCTTAGGTATTTCTTTGGGTGGGGGTCTGATTTGTAGGTGAATGGAAGAAACTATGACGGGAAGCTAAAACAGATGTCATGGAAGTGGGTTTTTCTGAAATACCAATTATGCAAGAACCTCGTTATTGATTGTGTAATAACATCATCTACCACGCTTCAAATACTGATGAGAGGTCACGCTTTTGTATTACTCCAGAATCTAGACCAACCAAATAGCAAACCAAATGTAATAATGAGAGACTTTGAACATGTCTTGCGATTCCCAAATCGCTTTTATAAAAAGAAGCATTTAAGAACAAGGAAAAGACATTCAAAGGCCTACAACTTAAAATGCTATCTAAATTCCGTAACACCACACTCCTCACTCTGTTACTGTGGCAATCCAGAGATTTCAGTTATTCTTTGGATTCAACCTTAAAGGAGCTATAATCACTTTTTCATTTCTGGCATATGTAATGCATCAACAAATACTGCAGTGTGGACACACACAAGGCACACACGTTGTTAGGACACTGAAGGATTACCTCAAAGTACTGCGGAAGTAAATGTACGGCTAATGTCGCTTCTGTGACGTGTATTTCTTCAGCACATAGTGCTATATCCATAGTTATCTTCACAAAAATAACACAGAAACATCCCACCTTTTTTAATTCTTTAGTTCAAATCTATTTATAACTATTTGGTAAATACCATTCAATTATGAATCTATTTCCTTTCTAAAAGAATACACAGCAATTAAAAACTATGCAGGGTTTATAAAATAAAGCTAATCATTTTAAAGAAGCTGAGAGAAATTACAAGTAAAATAGCATTGACACAATTACTTCCATTTGCAGGAAATGTTAGAGATTGGTAACATACTTTTTTCATAAACACTACAGAAATTAGTGAAACTCTTCCCAGACCTCCATCGTCTTCACAGTGATAGCGCAGTATTGATGTGCTTCTACTTTTACGATATATAATCAAAATTTTTCCCTAACTGCTACTGACTGTAGCTCTGCAATGAACACAATTGGTACGGTGGCTTCAACCAACCATAACTTGAAGGTGCGTGCGCTTCCACAAACATCATTTGTGTTAAGAAATGCGCCCCTCAGACTAATTCTGCACAAAATGTACAGATGTTTGTGAAGGACGAAAGCACCAAGGGGCCAGTGCAATGTGAGCAAGAGGGCAGAGGGAGGTAGGGCAACGGTGATGCACGGTTACTATCACCTCTTCCCCAAGCACTGCACGGCACAAGGGACAACAGGGATGCTACAGCACATGGGTACATTCATGACCTTGAAAACATTATATATCATAACTTATGGGGGTTATTTTACACAAAGCTCCAAAACACCAAGTGTTTCATTTTGACAAATACCATCATTTACAAGGTGAAATGGGGACCTTCAAACAAATGGAAAAAAGACTGAGCGATACGCCAGCACGTCTATTTGAACACTGCGATATCACATGGATGGGAACATTCTGCCAAAGCTTCGCCGTGTTCTCGAGCATTTTTTCTTGGCTAATTTCTGACTTTCTTTGGCTGACACTTTTCCCAAAAAACATAATGCAAAAGACACAAAGATTTTAGATGCTACCTGGTGCCAGTCAAACCAATGAAACTTTGGCTATTTACCTGTGTGGAGATGGCTTCATCTTCAACTTTGCAAAAACATTTATATTCTACTCTGGTTCAGTAATTTCCATTAAACAAAGGAAAGCAGCAAAGTTTAGGAATAACCATTCAATGCCTTATCTTGCAAAAGTTTTTTGTTACTCTTTCCTTCACTATAAATAAGCAAATACCTTGGAAACATCAGGACGAGTTTCCCTACAGAGAACCTGGAAGGATCATCTCAACTGTTCTGTTGTAAACACAAATTAAATAGTCACCAATAAGAAAGTTACTAGGTCTGACCTAGCTCTGGCCTTCAAGAGCATACATCCAATATCAAATATTAGTACCTACCTAGAAGTGCCTGAAACAAGCTGCTCTTAAAGATGCCCATCACCTTTCTGATGGCTTTTTTCAGTTGTTGCTCTTCTGGCTTCCTTAGTTTTTTACAATATTCTTCCAGCAGCACTAAAGCTCGGTCAGTATCTAAAAATGAACAAGTAGAAAAATAAAAAAAAAGTCTTTTATTGTCTCTGGAAAGTATTTAAATGCTCAGATACTAACTCCGTATTTCCAAAGGCATTGTTCACACATGTAAGGAACACTTAGACCAAATGTTGTTGCATTCTCTCATTAGCTGTATGCCACGAGCAACACAGGCGAAACAGAGAGATTAACCCAACACCAAAACAGAAAGATTACTGCATATCTGAGAGCTCCCTGCAAAGGGAAATCCATCTTTTGAATGGCATCTACAACAAGTGCTTAACTTTCATTTATCCAAAACCAGCTGGAAGCTATGGGTTTCGGACCAAATTACAGTTTGCAGAAGCTACAAAATTACAGACAATAACCATTATGGATACCCATGCAGGAAAACTGGCATTAAAACATATTCAGAGAAGACATGGAAGTGTTTGCTTGGCATCGGCAGCACTCAATTCTCTGCTCTCTGAATGTGTATCTGAAAGGCAGGTGTCCAAGAGGGTGGTTGGTTTTTTTTTTCTGTTCCCTCACTACATAAAATTGCTATCTACCTCTTTGGTAAAAATGAGACTTTGATAGCAGACTTTTATGCATGCGTTGGCTCAAATGTAGCAATCCAGCCTTTTAGTAAGAGTCCAGAGAAACAGAGCTCTCTTTCTCTTGCTGCTATTATCTTTGTGTTGTCATTTACCAAAAGCATGAGTGACATATAAAATTGTATGAAATCTAAACATCACCATGTTACATATAAGAAAACAGAGGAAAATGGAGAATCAGACTTCACCTTTTCTTCTCCTTGTCCTAACTAGCTCACAGAAATGTCCACACACACATATGTATATATGACACTGAGATATCTGCGCACACGTTTGTAATTACATTACTACCAAGTTTGCAATAAGATTACCAAACAGTAACAAAAATACAAATTAATAATTATAGTGAAACCAGTGCCTCAATCTAAATCTCTTACAGTAGAGTTCAATGCAAGCTTCATTACCAGGAGAGGTTCAGACTCCCTAGTTAGACTAAACTCAATAAAGTACCGTAAAAAGTCTTGGAAGGGCAAAACAGACTGCTTTTATCATTCTTTTTTCTAAATAACTGAAAGAAAACTTCATTTTCACTATATAAAAATTGAACATCTTTGTTCATCCAAGGATCTTGAACACAATCCCTGTAGTGTGGGCCTTGCGCTGTGACACTTAAATGACACTTAAATGAGTTCACAGTAGGGCCAGAGACACCACTTACATTCTGTAAGTTGATAAAGTTCTCAAATTAAAATGGGGAAATATTTAATCAACGATTAATGTTTAAGAAGATGCAATTTCTTTTCTTTCTCCTCACAGAAATTCTGACTGGTCACAAGCATTTTATGGGAGAAATGAAGAACACAATGAATAAAAAAAGGACGGAATTTAAATGTGTGTATATATATGCGCACACATATATAAAAATACATCATAGAATCACAGAATGGTTTAGGTTGGAAGGGACCTTAAAGATCATCTAGTTCCAACCCCCCTGCCACGGGCAAGGACACCTCCCACTAGACCTGTTTGCCCAAAGCCCCATCCAACCTGGCCTTGAACACCTCCAGGGATGGGGCATCCACAGCTTCTCTGGGCAACCTGTTCCTGTGTCTCACCACCCTCACAGTAAAGAATTTCTTCCTAGTATCTCATCTAAATCTGCCCTGTGCTTTCATCTATATACTGAGAGTTCTGACTCTACAAAATAATTAGTTAGTAACTTAAAGTATGGGTTGGAATCAGGCATTCACCTTGCCCCCAATATAGACAGGCATATGAAATGAACATATGATTATTTATAATCATATAAAGCAAAGAGTGGTGGAAAACCACTGCAAAGTACCCAATACTGAGAACACTTTTCAGAAGTGGACTATCTGAGAAATCAGGAAAATGGGGTTTGAACACCTGGCTCCCTTTGGGCTCCACACAAGAGACGCCCAACCATTCCTTCTCTCTCACTCACTTGGTGAACCATGCTGACACCCCTTCCCTCATTAATCATTCCTTCACTAAAGTGTCCTTATTTTAAAAAACAGCTACAAAAAAGTAGCATCCTTTGGGGGTATGCGCAGTTTTATTTTCACTTAAATCACTATTTTTCAGTTCATCAAGATGAAAAAAGCCTACTCCTGGTTGACCCCAAACCAAATCCTAAACTCTACAAACTGAACAACCAGCAACAGAGCACAGTTCTAGTGTTAACTCTAAACCCTGGCTAAATCCCAGATCAAGTAATTATCTTCCTGACTAATATTCCTCTCTAGCTTTAATAGGATACACTAGTTTTTACTCCCTCCCTAAGCTCCTGCATGGAGTTGCAGCTTTTTCCCGCACAATCACACTTGGCGGCAGTGTATCTAGTTTTCCAAATAACCTGTGATGGGTTGCGTGTGCTGGGAGATCCAGTCACCCTGGGGCTGCCCTGTTTTTGCTGAAAGCCACCACTGATGTTCTGGTATCCACTGGAAACATATCTTGACCAAGAGTACTTAGCATGTCGGGGAGGGTGTGCGTAACCACTGCTACTTGGAGCACTCCTGAAAAGCCGAGGGGCTTACGGAGACTATTCCTATCTCCAGTCCTTTTGGCACAAGATCGGGCTTTCAAAAAAGCAATTTTCAGCCTTTTTGACAAACTTTACTGGCTGTAAATTACTTGGGACCAGATCTTCGTAAGGATTTGTACAGTACTTTGCACGATGGGGCGTAATCCTGTTCATCACTGCCACACAACATTCATATCTCTGCACAACAATCAAACAGAAATATGAAATAATACCATAATATGGCATGCCTGAAGAATACTAAGATAATAACCATCTTCAGCTCCCACTAATACCCAAAGCAGATGAGGACATCCAGTACTTTGCCTGTTTCGGCTGTCTGACAGCTACAAAGTTTAAATAATACTCGGCTGCAAGAACTGCCTGCCTGGACTGCAGCACAATAGTCAAGTAAGAACCATATTCCCTGCCATCCACATTAAACCAAAGTTTCTGAAGCTGAATTCCCACACATTCTTCTCATCAAGAAGAACAGCAGACTGTTGGTTTTCATGAAGGACTAGATCACTGTATGTATGGGATTACAATATCCAATGGAGAAGACGGTTAATTTTGAGCAGCCAAAATAAGTCCTCTACCTTACAGTCAGGGCGTATCACAAATACAACCAAAAAATCTTTGTTCTATACTACCACTATTCTTCAGTGCCAATACTAAAACCACATTCAAGCAAGACCACAATCCACTGAACACACAATTTAATATCCCAAGTTGTGGGCCTCTGTGTTGATCCTGAGTAGGCTCTTTGTCTGCTAGCAGAAGACCACTGAAAAGTAAGTATCAGCTGAGCCTCATGAAGTCTGCTGGACATAGTTCTAGTTTTTCTTACTGTTCTTTGCATATTATGACACTATTTTTTCAATTAACACATAATGTTAAATTAAACCTAGCATAATATTGCATGGAGTCTAATTATACAAGCTTTGACTAACGTGATTGATCCTACTGGCTTTGAAAGGTGACTTTGACAAGAACCATTCAGAAGACAGAGTCCTAAAAAACTCACATATATTCTAGGCAATATGTGCATTATTGTTTTGTTTAAATAAATCACAAACATCTTAATACAATAATAAGAACAATTTCTTCAAGGATAAAACAGAGTTTATGTTCCTACAGTGTGTTACTCAAGAGATTATCAATTAACCCAAGCTAACTGACAATTCTGTAGACTTTATCGCTTTATCACTCCATAATTTTTTAACCAGTTCATAAATGTTGGTGATTTATGCTACTGATCAGGAAATCGGCGATTGCTACAATGCACAAATCAGAGATATGTGATACAGAAAGAAAACTGTAGATCAGTAACTTTGCTGATTGGATTTCTTAGGAAAACTGTTTCCTCCCTGAAATAATCTAAAGTTTTATCACACAAGATATTATTTACTTTTTCTTCTATGGAATGAATCTCTGCTTAATATAATGTACTGATTTATATAAGAATCAAAATAAAGGCATATCCTTTCCTTGGAGTTATTATTCTGGATGGCATCATTAGAGAATAATCTACACTTTCTAGTCCCCACACTTTATAGAGGCACTTTTATGTAATGTAGATTTTTAAAGCCCTGTAAATAGACAGTTATAGTGTAGAGCCAAAACATCTGTTGGGTCAATGCTTATGCACCTGATGAAATAAAAAATAAAATTATATAGAAAATGCATTGTTAATACAACCCAGGTTATATTTGAATGAAACAGCTCAGTTTAGCTTACAGAGAAAAGGTTTTCCAGGGATACTGTCGAGAAGAAATGAAGCCATACATCCAAGCAGCCACAAAGTAATGTGTATTGTACATCAGGAGACACGAACTTCTCACCAACAGACAATTGTTTCTTTAAACATTGCTCTTAAAATGTAAGCTAAACATCTGAAAGACTAACTGCCATAAATACACATATTTAAAAGCAAGAAAGGAAACTCTGCAATGAATTTATTATCTACTTGAAAAAATGATGTCAAAATCAATTCTACCTTAGCTGTTTCTCAAGGTCCATACCCAAGATCTGGATGCCACTGGCAATACTAACCAGGACCTTAAAGCAGAAGGATTCCCTTCTTCTCCTGGCTTATTTCTGGGTCTTTGCTATGCTCTCATGTTTTGCAAGAACATTTTAGAATAGCAAGGAGACACAGAAAAAAATGAACTTTGTTTTTTTTCAGTAAGAGTGTAACAGGCGGGCACTCCGCTTCTGATTATGTGAATGTGTTTAGGTGGCTGGAAATCTTATGGAGTTATGTATACAAATAACTGAGTTACGTGCCTACATGGCGCAGGTGCACGGCGCTTGTAAGGACACCCGTACAACTGCCGAGTGAGTAAAAAAAGGCTCGTAAATGCTGTGAAATCAGAAGGTCATTATTTTAAGTACACTTTACACTGGTCTAAACAACTACGCAGCTGCAGCACTGGCGAAGAACAAGCTCCATAGTGTACTTCGAAATACCTGTACCTTACTTTGACCCTCTAGACCCAATGCTCAACTGTTTCCTTAAGCAAAATATAAACACCCCTGGGAGTTGGGCTTGCTTGAAGGCGGCAGGATTGGACTTCACTTGCCCGCCATTTGAGTTCATCTAACTGTACTTACTGCAGCATGTGAAGTATGGTACTGGTAGAGCTGAAGCGGGGCAGCTCTGGTGGTATGGAGACAGCTGCGTTGATTAAAAAGTCTTTGATATGTACCGTGCCTTCCTATGGGACAGAGGATGACACAGCCGTGCCCGCACATGGCAGTTCACACAACGTGACATCTGCGGGAACAGCTATAGGATACAGGAAACAGTTTTCCTAAATATCTCCCAGATGTTATTCAAGTCATTTATCCTTTCCATGAACTAAATATATTAGATCTGAAGCTAATTTAGGAATCTCTATGAATTTCAATAATTAAATTGGAAAAGATTTGACTAACAGGATTAATTGAAACTATAGGAGAAAGATAAAACTGATTCAAAACCAGTCTCCCAGAAGCTCCATTTTCAAAACACCTCAAACCAGGATATGTTGAATGATGATGACTCAAAGCAAAGAAACAGATGATGGAAGCACCACATAATTCAGGCAGATACTGTTACGTACCTATTTTCAAGCCCTTAGAGCTCCTTCTGGCCACACTAAGGCCAAATAGGCCGAACTCTATATGGACCCTTATACAATACTGGCCAGGACAAGAGACTGGTTTTGTGGACAAATTGCTATGCTTTGAACACCCGCAGGTCTGCTGAGAGCTGCTGTTGCCTTCCATAGGGGTATGATCCTGTCACTCAACTCCTGCTATGAAGCAAGGTAGCTCACAAGATGGAGAGAAAAAAAAGCAAATACGGTTCCAAACTCATCCGGAGCTGGAACCTTCTGCCTGGCACATGCAAGACATCCCAGTCAGCTGGTTAACAGCCCTGCACCAGTACAAGGTAGTATCAGACAGCCACGGCCTCTCAGGGAACATCAAGCCTACAAGAGCCTGTTGGTAAGTTTAGGATCATATCTGCATTTCTTTCCTCCCCTTGGCATCAGAGTTTGCGAATGAAAAGACTTTTGGGGTGCAACAGTATAGGAAAATATTGACTTAAAAGAAATGAAAAATATTATTGTTTCATCAGTGACAAATGTTTAACATCAGTTGAGATCTAACCCTAAGTTGATAAGATTAAGGGTTTTTTAATTTCAATTTATCTTTTTTTTTCCTAGTGGTATCTTCTTCCTTTCCTAAGAGGGATTTTGATTATTTTCTGACTTGCAAACTCTATGGCATAGGTGTCTTTTTAAAGAAAAACACACCAACACATTTCAGGAGACCCTTTTCAGCTTCTGGAGAACCAGAACTGGGAAAATGTAGGGCATTGAAGCTGGAAAAGGCATGAAGAATGGGGGAGGAAAAACACACCAGCCAAAATAGAAGTGAGAAATGCAATCAGAGCACCGGGAAAGAGAGCAAGGAAGTTTTCTCAGTGAACTTTGGTAACTTTAGAAGAAAAGAATCTCAAAACCTCCTTTTACTTTTGGAGAGTTCACCCCTTTGTTTAGATGATCACTGACAAAAGAGCCAGAGGTCTGAGCAAATGCTGTTCCCTGCCTCAATTATTTTAGGATCTCTTGGTTTGATCCTCTACTCTGGAAAGCTCAAAAAATTAAAATGAGTTGTTACAGATCAGTGGGAGGGGATGCAGTAGTTTACAAGAAATTTCCAGGCAACCTGCCTTGGGACTGATCCAAGCCAAAGCCATCAGTGATTCATTTACCTTTCTTAATCTTACAGACAACAGCAATCACAAAGGAATAAATCCTGTTCATACACTATGCTCTGTACACACAGAGGAGGTGTAAGCCCGTTAAATTTTAGAAAGAAATACAAGAAACAGTACACTAAGATGGCAGAGAAAAACATAAGCTGTAGGCTCCAATGCTTCAAAAGGCTTGAGAATGGTTGGACAAATGACAATCACGAAACATTTACATACAGACATCAACATGAGACGCAAATTAATCTAGCCGACTGCACAGAGGGAGAGCAGACAGGGAATATGTGGCCCTGTACAAACCAGAAAGTTGTCGGCATCTCGGGCCCCTCATATCCGCAGCAGAACTCTAATGGACTGTCAAGAAAAGGCAACATACGGGTTATGCAACCTTGAGGAACCATACGGCATTACGTAGGTGACAAATACTACCACCCAGTGAGACCAGCACTGACAACAAACAAGCAAAAGGGTTTATAATAACAGCTCCTGAGAGTACACATGACATGTTAACCCATCTTCTATCCTGCTAGGGGAAAAAAGTGGACAGAAAAAGTGGGGGGGGTTAATCATTTTAAGGGATTACTAGGCAGGCTTATTTCTGGGGTTTCAGCTTTTAGGAACCAGATCAGCGTACAGAGAAGACTGACACATGGTCTGTGAAGATTAATCTTGGGCCGGCGGATAGACTCTTTCAAGGAATGATATTTAAAGTAGAGGTTGCATTCTCAGTTGCCCTCGCTCTCCGTTAACTGTAAAAAGAAGTGCAACATCCCTAAATTAACCATGGCCTCAGTGAATTCTCTGCGCAGAGCTGCCTTCCTGCAAAACACAAATTTAGGAACAGCTTGGTTGTGAAGGGATGTTATTCTAGACCTTGGTGCTGTTAGCAGACAAGAAATGGGCCAGATATTGTGAGAAGATCCGCTATGCAAGTACAACAGCAAATTTCACAGAACAAGGCAGTATCGTACGCTCAGGTATATTAAGGGGAAACCAGGCATCCAAATGCCAAGGGAAACGGGACTAGAGCTAAGGAGGGTGGGCAGCTCTGCACTGAACGGTGCTACCATGCAGTCGCACAAGGAGCCAGCGCAAAAGGCAGCAATCAAACGGCAGAAGTTGCACAGCAGACTCTTGTTACCGAATATTGATTTGTGCAGAAGATGCAACGACGAGGGCTAAATGCTCTGCAAGTCAGCTTGCTTTGAAGGGCACGAGTTATGCTATGATGTGTCAGCTGAATTCTCTGAGAAAAAGAAATTACAGACAGATAAAGCCTGGAGGAGCCCTGTTAGGTTTTCAGCTTGCCTCCCTGCTGTGCAGAAGGACCCAGGCTTAGATCCATCCCATAGACACCTGTCTAACTGCACTGGGAACCTCCTACAAAATCCACAAGATCCCTCACCATCTGAATCAGTGCTTGAAGGTCCTAGTGTTTTTTTCTACTGTATAATTTCCATCTTTTTGTTATAAATCAGGACAACTACTTCTTGTCCTCCAGATGTTGATGTGGAAAGCAAACAACCATTATTCCCTTTATAGCCTCTTCTATAGTGGAGGACTTGTCATGTCCCTCCCCTCCTCAGCGTTTTCCCAAGCTAAACAGTTCCAGCCCCTGAAACTTTAGTCCATTCTCTTTTGTGGAATTTTCTGGAATCTTAAAGCACAATCTCTAAACTCCGGCTGAAGACCCAGTAATACCACAGAACACAGACTGGTGGATGAAGCTGGACAGAAGTAGCATCAGCTTAATGGAACATGACAGCCACACACAAATGACCAGGGAAGAAATGATAATAAAAGAGTGCTTGCGTTCTTTTTTAGCTTGTTTGCTCAGAATCAGACTTTTTGTCTAATTTACTATAAGGAAAAATGGCTCCCTAAGAAAAATTTCAGTTATCAATGATGATTAGCTGCAACGTAAGGTTGTTGTCTAAGTATCTTCACGCTTGACTTTACAACGTGTAACCATGCATCTATTCTGTTAAACTGCTGCCTTTACGTATTTTTTAGTTTTAAATATATTCCTTTGAACTTGATGAACTGTACTTACCCAAAGAACAGGGTAACTATATAAAGATCAGTTAGTGACTGGCTCAGCATAAAATCACAAACTTTTCTCTGGCATTTCTGCTTATCAGAAAGAATCTTGAAAACCAAGCTGCGTTCCTGCTTCAGTGCCCCAGATGGGAACATCTGACCCCTGCAATCCCACAGATATCTCTCCTCTACTCACCCCTTCCCGTAAACTACAGTTAAATCTCGAAAAAATACTTAGTGTTTAGTGTATAATCTGTTCATTTTATGTGACATGTTTTACCATAATAAGGAAGAGTCCACTTATTTCTTCGTTTCCAGTGGCTCGCTCTGGGACTTGGATTCTTCCTACCACATCACTTCTCTTCAAGGACCACAGAAGGGCTTTAGCAACTCCTGCTATCAGCTGCTCATCCCACCGGGGCCATTCTTTTTTTTCAGTGAGCTCTTTTTTCCCAGCCACGTTGAAGGTAGTGCGGGGCCTGCTCGTTAGCGATCCTTTCTCAAATTTCTTGACCTGGCTACACAGACTGTTTGTGTCTCAGACCACAGAGCGAGCAGATTCTCTGGCCCCGAGACTCCTTCTAAAACTACAGAAACCCTGCAAACGTAAGTAGCTTCACCTGAACTTCTTGTTTGTGCCTTTCAAGTGTCACAACATTAAAATCTAGGTGTTAAAGTGCTAAAATTAAATCAAAAATGCAAATATGAAGACAGGATGAAAAATGGAGCCACAAACCACCAAAATGATGTAGCACCAAATGAAAACATCTTGTTTACACAGCAGAATAAATGTAAATTGACATTTTAACATTGTAAAATTATTAAAGAGCCCTGCTTTGAATAGCTTACAATCTAATTGTATGTAATACATGAAACCAGTGGAACTTCACATATAGTTTAAAGAGTAAAAGCCAGAAGTTACACGATTAATTACAGCTGCTGTGTATTTGTTGTTTTAGGGTTTTTTTGCTTTAAGAGAACACTCAACATCAAAATTATCCTAAATGTGAAATTTGGAATGAGATAGAAAGCTAACAAAAAGATGTCTGTTCTGGAATAAATAACTTCCAAACTCATACAAAATAACTGTTATTTCACATGAAAGAAAAAAGTGTGGAATTAAGAAAATTCAGATCTAACTGTAAGACTGACATCTTTCTAGAGATGCAAAAAAATAAAATGGAATGAGATTAAATCTCCTTTATTTATTACCAAAATACACATTGTGGTCTTACAATTTTCTCACATTCGCTTTGGAACTTTTCCTTTAAGAACCTTTGTATTAGACTAGTCTCTTATTTGATAAATAAAACACATGCCTCCAGGCAACAAAATAAAATGAATTCTACATTTTGGACACTAAACAATTGAAACTGTAGACCTGCAAAGTTTGGTTTGGGGTTTGTTTGTGGTGTTTTGGGTTTTGCGTTTTTTTGTGTTAAAAGCACAGCTCAGCAGGCATCCATCTGCAAGGCAGTATTACTGTAATGCACAACACCTAGGACTGAATTGCAAGGTGACTTGAATTATTCCACTACAGCATAATGTGGTATATGCCCTACAGCCAGGGGAGAGAAGAGCCCTGTAAAACATAAAATCATAGACTCATAGAAGGGTTTCGGTTGGAAGGGACCTTAAAGATCATCTAGTTCCAACCCCCCTGCCATGGGCAAGGACACCTCCCACTAGACCAGGCTGCTCAAAGCCCATCCAACCTGGCCTTGAACACTTCCAGGGATGGGGCCTCCACAACTTCCCTGGGCAACCTGTTCCAGTGTCTCACCACCCTCAGAGTGAAAAATTTCTTCCTAGTATCTATTCTAAATCTCCCCTCTTCCAGTTTGAAGCCGTTACCCCTCGTCCTATCACTACAAGCCCTTGTAAAAAGTCCCTCTCCAGCAATCTTGCAGGCACCCTTCAGATACTGGAAGGCTGCTACAAGGTCTCCCTGGAGCCTTCTCTTCTCCAGGCTGAACAACCCCAACTTCCACAGCCTGCCCTCACAGCAGAAGTGCTCCAGCCCTCTGAGCATCTTCATGGCCCTCCTCTGGACCTGCTCCAACAGGTTCATGTCCCTGTTGGTTTCTGTTTGCAAACCCATAAATTGTCCAGATTCCCTCTTTCCAGGAAACTCTACCTGATTCAATTCCCTGACAAACATGTTTTGGAGGAAGCACTGACCTCTTCATCCCCAAAGTGAAGACAGACTTAAGGACATTTGCACTAACTTTCCCTGGTGAATAGAGTTCAATGCCACCAAAAGCTCCTCTAGACCACAGCCATTAAAAAGCAAATGGTTTCTTCACATATTTTGTATATGGGTTACTACTGTCATCACCCATAACGTCAAGGCAGCTTCGCTGGCTATTGCTGGGATGAATATGGCAAGAGAAAACATGACTTTTACTTTTATAAAGGTGTTGTTTGGCACTGGTTTAATCTACAGTTAATACAAGAAGATATCATAGTGAAACAGACCTTAAATACTTGTAAGAAGCAAGAACCTGGTATGACCTGACAAAAATAAGCAAATCTGAGTAAGGCAGATTTTTCTCATTTTGCTGAAGCAAGGACTGCAAAATCATCTTTTATCACATTTGGCCACTAGTTACAAATTCAGCTTTTTCTCCATGGTCAGCCTCTGACATCTAACTTGGCCATCTGGAACAAATTCAGAAGAAAAGAAGAGAGGATGAAAAGGAAAAAAATATGCTTATAACGCAAGACACCGCTACTTCTACTGAGTGCATTAGGCATTTAACAGGAACAGAGGAGAGGATGCACAGCTGCCTCTTGTGTCTGTATCAACACTATGGTTGCCTGCAGTTCTAGTGACTAACAGTACAATAATTTGTAACATTTTTTTCCCCACAAAAATAATGAATAGTGTTAATTTATAGCAGTCATAGAACACACAACGTCAGCTCTCATAAATATCTCAGATAAGGAGATGTTTTTTCCACTAAAAGTTATATGAGAGGCTGAGACATCGTCTAACTGAGGCAAGTGAGTGTGGTTACCCAATGTTTCCTCTACGGTCTATGGGGAGAGAGAAGATGACAACTGTCAAGAAGAAAATTCACACCTTAGGTGGGTTAAAATGCCCTTTGAAGGTGGATCTTTCTCTGCTGACCAAAGCAGCCCTCCAGGAAAACAAGCTGGGCACCCTACATAGGTGAGGCAACTACAATGGCATGGATCTGTGTTAAACATCTGGCAAATACCAGAACAATGGTAGAGCTGGAAAAAAGAATATAAATTTCACTATTCCCAGTCCAGAGTCCACTTAGCTTTGCAGCCTGCATTTATTCTGTCTAGACAGACTACTTCTGTCTAATGCCTGCTCCTATAGTCCTTTTCTGTGCAAAATACCTGTTTCTCACAGAGGAAACAAGGTCTCACTGCAAAAAGATTACTGCCATAAAAGCAGCTACATCTTCAAACTAAAGCTGTATGGTGAAAGTTTGCAAACTTTAGATAGCAATTTTCTGCCACTTGTTTGTTTAACTCTTGGAAAATTAAAATTGTTCTTTTCATAGTCTGTAAATATAACCTACAACTTTGCACTGCTCCCATTCAATCCACTGTAAAAACTGAGAAGCAGTTGAACAGAACTTGGAGTGAAAAGTGTGGCCTTTTAGCCATGTACTAGTTTGCGAACATTTATTCAGTGATTGAAAGGACAAAAAGCCCGTAACACCAATGACTTATTAGAAGTAAGAGGGAAACAAAAATTTCCAATACATGCTGGATTTCCTGCTGTACGGAGCCTACAACTACATTGACTGAGATTTTTGAGCACAAAAAGTTATGATCCTAAATTTATTATCTAAAAAGAATTTGCCAGTTTTAAAGAGATTCAGAGCATGAAGAACTCCAGTGCATTAATGGGAGCTAGCTTTGTCTGGTCCTTTATGAACTTTGCTTTAAAATTTCCCGCTGAGTTGTTTTTAGACCCCTTCCTTTCAACAGACCAGCCACATAAAGTTAGCATTACCGCTACAAAATCTATCATTCCATAAAGCGTATCTGTCAGGTTCTTCTAAATGGCACAGAAGTAGTCCACATGGGATCAGACTGAGACTTTTTAATTATTGACATTGACGTGCTTAATAAAACAGGCCCTAGAAAGCATTTCTTTGTATGAGGTATGATGAAAAAAGTTACTCCATGACAAACAGAATCAGCACGCTTTATAACCTGGCTACAAGGTGGAGTGAGTCGAGATGGTATTAATAGCAGTCCACAGGTTTCATCTGGCTAAAAATAGAATTCCTCTCACTCTCAGAGATGTAAAGCAGGATGAGGGCACTATAAATCCCAACATTTGAGTATCTCTTACTGCCTAGACATAGCTAGATGTGTAAAGACGATGACAGGGTTAGTCTAGAGGCACGTGTGCAGCCAGGCATCTAGATGTGGGGGTTCCTGCCATCTCCGTGTGAATCACAAGCAGGGTTCCAAAACTGGAATCTGGTCTCCAACACAGAGGAGTATGGATCTAATTAGTTCTTTCCGTCACTGTGAAAGACATGAATGAATTACAGTAACATTTTATGCTCTTAACTATTCTGTAGATGAAATCAAAATATAAGCAATTACAGATCTAAATATAGTTAACAGTTAACAGAAATCAGCTCGGCTAAGTAACTCAAGGAGTACGTGAGAGAAGACATCTAAAAAACACACAAAAATCTGACTTCAGTTCTTCTGTAGGGTAGTAATATTTTACTTTGAAGCAAAGCTTTCCTCAAGAAATTCCAGAAATTTATTATGAATAGTTGTACTCAAACATATCCTCGTTTGTTTGTGAAAGTAAAAATTAAGCGAAAATAATGAATTTATTTATTTCTCAAATTTGTTCATCCCATGTCATCTCTAAAAGGCACTGTCCAACAAATAATTATGTAACTAAAATCAAATGTCGGGGTTTTTTTTTTTTTTAAATTATAAGTGTACTTCAGTGAAAGATGAGCAACCAAAAGCCAAAGAGAATAGCCATTTGTTTAGTCACACAGCAGTAGTGCAATAATCCATACAATGTCTTGTCCCTTATCTAAAGGGAGCACATTCAATGCGTGCAGGATACTCCGTTCTCCCTCTTCAGCCTTGGTTGGTGGGTTTTTTTCTGAGACTGACAGCAAGCATGCCAACTCTGTGAATATTCTGGGGAATGTGGAGCCTTATTTCCTTCCAGAATAAAGTGAGAAAACAAAATCCTTTCACTCTAGCACATCAGACAAGGGCAATCACATACTGACACAAACATGATCAGGAGCAAGGCTTTTTTTTTCCACATCCATAAGAAATCAATGCTTCCTCTAAGTTACGTGTTTTTTACTATTAAGTAAACTATTTTTTTCCTGACTAAACAGGCCTAGACTTTTAAAAGCAAGATGGCAGACATTGTATCAAGCAGTAAGGTAAAGTGTACAGTAGGTCCAAAACTACGTGAAATTTGAAGACCAGTACTGGATCTGAGAGCTCTTTCAAAGGCAAATTCTCAAAATGCATTCACTGTTCTTTAGAAGGACC
This sequence comes from Burhinus bistriatus, assembly GCA_013397275.1. NCBI lineage: Eukaryota > Metazoa > Chordata > Aves > Charadriiformes > Burhinidae > Burhinus > Burhinus bistriatus. The sequence goes on from VYXH01008852.1 coordinate 72,148, forward strand.
CAGAACTGGTCAATGCCAAAGAAAGCAGTGTTTGGTAACAACTTCCAGTGATAAATATCAGGATATTCTAAAACTTGCTTTTACAGCTTTCTCTGTCTCGATACTGATTTTAGGAGAATATTTTTATCAAATCCAAAATAGCAACACATAAAGAAGTGCTGAAAGGGAGAGGGATAATCCTGTCCTTAATGCTGCTATTGAAATACATACTTTTGCACAGCCTAAAAGAGAGTATCTCACCGAGATTTCCACAGATGGCATGGGTGGGAAAGACAGCAGACATGAACTCCCAAATACATAAGACCAGAAAGGGAAAATAAATCATCAACAGAAATATGAAACTAGTTAGACACAAAGTGCTGTCAAAAGCATAAAGCAAATAAATGGGGAAAAAAAAAAAACAGGGAAAAAATCCCTTCAATCTCCCTAATATTCACAGGAGTATTAAGGGTTACTTGTAACAATAGCAGGTTGGGTTTTTTTAAATGGTAGCATGTTTCAAGATGCTACCAGCATGCTTTTAATTACATTTAGAAAGTTAAAGTCTATTGCATGAACTAGACAAATTAAGTCATTCAAAATAATAATAAAGTTGCTGATTCACTAACATTTTTAATCCTGCAATTTACGTGCTTAAATACATTTTTAACAATATCCTTTTAATACTCAAATACATTCACACTGGCAACTTCAGTACACTGACTGCTGTGACAGTTTAAAGTATTTCAAGGAGGATATTTGGGTCTCTTTGAGTCTATATTTTAAAATTGTCAAAATACATATCCTCATAATACAGAAGAAATTAAAGCCTTGATGTACTTAAAGACTGACCCAGACTGCCTTGAAACAAACAGAAAATCCACAGATTTGTAAGGCCAGAAGGGACCGCTATGATTGCCAATCTAACTTCCTGCACAAAGGAGCCCGTAAAATTTCACCCAAAAAATCCCGCAGCAAGTATCTTGAAACTGAATTACAGCTAAACATCTGGCACAGAAACATCCTTCGTGTAAATCACCCAATTCAAGATTAGGACTTAAAATATGAAAAGGCAGTCTTAATTTTCCTTCTGTAAACAGGCAGAATACGCAAGCCTCACCAGTACCTCTGGGTGACATGTTTACAGCACAGCAGGATGAACTATTAAGGGCTGGTACTCCTCCATACATGTTCCCATCTTTACTACATGTAGTTGTAAGTAATTACATGAATGACAATACGATTCATTAAAATATTTCAGTTTTGAAAATTCATTCCTACACTGTCATCTGTTAAAATACAATCACAAAATCCCACTTATTGGGGTTTTTTTTTCAAAAATAATTCTCTTTGTTTTTATCATTATTTACATTGTAAATGTTAACTCATAACTAATACTGAAGGGTTATTCCTACAAGGAAAAGAATCCATAGTCACATCGACTGTATCCCCATTTCTGTTGTGTAACATTCACTTTTTGCTTCTTCCCCCATGTTTTTGTATCATCAGATCCAGGGATATATCAGATCCAGGGACATCTGGACAGATGAGCCAAACAGAAAAGGTTCCCATGCCGTTTATTCTATTAGGATATTCTGAAATTTTAAATCAGTGTCATATTTGCAAGGAACCAGAAATACCTAAGGTCTGCAAGTATTTTCAGAGTAAGAATTTGCCCTCATATGTTCCTCAGTTCTTGTTTGAACACTGGAAACCACATTTTCCGAAGCTGCTTCTATACTTGCTGTAATCCCAAACTTTAGGAGAGAAGGGGCAAAATGTAAGACTGGTCGTCTTTTCTTAAATGTTGTCATACTACAGTCATAAATACAGTACTTTTATATTGTACTAAAGCACGGAAATCAAAGTTAGTTAAAATCACATTTTAAAAAAATATGTTCAAATTGCCTTCAAAACACAACTCGCGTAACTTTTATTTAAAATTAGCCTTGAAACTTTGTTATTTACTTATGCTGCTACTAATGGCTGATGTTTATTCGCCAAACATGTAAAGACTAGGTAATTGACTAAACCTATGATTTTAAAATTCATTAGCGTTTGTAAGAGAGGCTTCTCACAAAATTAAACGCCCAGCTTTTCTCTTGGTGTCTGTTCAAGATCTCTCATGGCTGATCTTTACAAAATAACTATTTGAGGCTAAATTTGACATGACAAGTCTTAAAACATGGCACAAAAATACTTTTAAAAACTATTATTGTAAGTGCACAGATTTTTCTCCCATTTTCAGCGCAAAAGAAAAACAATTTCAATCCCCCATTAAAATACTTTTAATATGAAATTGTAAGTACTAGAAATCAACAATCTAACAAAATGAGGACGCAATATGAGACATGAAGCTTCATAGCCCACCTTTCTTCTTGACTGGCATTCTTCTTCCTACTTCTGAATCTGGTTGCAAGCACTTTTTTACAGGTATTAACGATGCACTACTGGAACACTTTGCGAGGTCAGGAACTGGCTATCTATTGCAACACGCTTTTACAGTTCAGTTAGGAAATGCAGCTTCAATCTTCATTTCTATCAATACTTGCTGTTTTCTTGTATTGGACTTCTGATGCTTCCCAGAAATAAGGAAAAAAAAAAAAAAAAGGAAAAAAAGCTTTTTGATTTAAGAGATGTTTTCAATTTCTTTAAAATATATTTGAATCTATAAAAATACAAGATAAAATGTTCCTTGGCAATATAAAATCTTATTATAACTCCTCTTCTGGCAGCAAAGTTTGAAAATTAAAAGATTTTATGTAATACAATTAAGGCACAGTCCATCTCTAGGCAGCTGTCTTAATACTCCACCTGTACATGCTCAAAAATACATTATTGGCAGGATAAAAACTCCCAAATAATCCAAATAAGGAGGAAGACAAAAACAATCCAAAGTGACTCTTTAAACTTCTTTCACTTCTTGAATGAATTTTGCTAGCTATGTATTAGGTGACTACACAGCAGCCTGAAAGGGTCCCTTTTTCCTCACCAGACAACAGCCTTCAAATATCACCCTCTTACCCAACAGAAGTCACTGGCCAGTCACTTTCATTTTTATTATCTGCAAGCCACCCAGCCTTACGGTCTTTAATGTCCCTCTGATCCTCCCATGTATTAAAAGAGAGGATTGAAAATGAGGAAAGCAATCCCTTGACCTGGAATTATTAAAGTGACAGTGCTGCTCACTGGGCACTTTGGCAAAGCAGATTGCTTTATACTGGAGCCATTTACTTCATGCCATTTCTTCCCTTGCACAACAGCCACCTCGTGAAAGAGGAGTAAGGACAGTTAGGAGAAGAGCTTCAAAAAAGGTTCATTTTCAGAGACAATGAAGTATTAATGAAATAAAAAGCCATGAGATCAGTCCAGGGTTTCCCACTCAGAAGCGCAGCTGGTTGGCTTCAGTATGAGCCTCTCTCTCTCTCTCCCTTTTTCTGGAAAAACAAGAAGAGAGAAACACAAACGGGATAGATTTTCCTCGTCTAGCTCGTTAGGAAAAACTATGAAAAAGGTGGACAAGCTCCAAACGCTTCCCTTCCCCGCATGAGGAGCTGCGATGCACATGACAGGGCTTTGCTTTGCATCGTCTTCTTTAGGAGATGGAAACTGTCTTTGTGAAGGGGGCGGCTCTGTTTTGCTCTTTAACGTTCACAATTGGGATCCGTCTGTCCCCGCTTCCCTCCAAGCGGGGACTCTCCCCTCCCTCCTCGCTCCTCCCGATCCAAAAGGGACCGTCTGTCGCTTTCTGAAGCGGGACAAGGCGGGGAGGGCTGGCTTGCTCGGTGGAGGACTGGGATAGGGTGCGGGTGAACTGGAGGAGCCGGGCTTAGGCTTAAGGAAGAGGACGATTTCCCCCGGGTTGCTGAGGGACAGGCAGGAGCTGAGGGGATGAGGGAGGGGATGGAGGTGGGACGAAGCGAGACGCAACCGGGGAGGAGGGGGGCTGGATGGGAACGGGACGGGGAG
>VYXH01008853.1:0-14307 GCA_013397275.1 Burhinus bistriatus
TTCTGTGGTTCATGAGAAGAAAATTCAGTCTTTGTCAGATACGATGTTCTGACTGAAAGGACAGATGCAGTCTAGAGTCTAGGTAAGAGTATGGAAGTGCTTTACCTGTTTATTCAAATTCTGTGCATCTCAAGAGAATTAGAGGAAAGCACGCATCCTTTTTTCCCTTTAATATCAGTCTTCAGAAGCAATGTATTAGTATGTTTTTTCATAGCAAGTGATATCATGGAAATGCTATGGGAGGTAGCATGGTAACGAACTGGTTGTATTCTTACTTGAAGGAGATTACTGAGTGGCCGCCTTTGTTGCTTCCTTCAAATTTTCTGATATTAAGCCTCCCTTGATAAGCAGATCTTGATACAAATTTGCAACTAAGTCCTAACAAGTTTCTTAAGAGTGAGTATGATCACTTTTTTAGACTAGATTTATGTATCACGTGCATAATTCACTCATACACAGAGCAAGTGATCATAAAAACAATACAAAGAAGCCCAGGCCACATGTGCTTGGTTCTAGTCATAAAAAGCTGGTTGTAACTATGAGTCCTGTATACACAAAAATCTTTTCTCATTCACCATCCAGAATAGAAGGAATTTGAAGCAGCTATACCTTGGCTGGCACTCAGATACTTTTGGTTTTCTTGTGCATATGGAGCCATGAGCCTGTTGGTAAAGAGCTTAGCAGTCCTTTGCGCACAAGAGGCAGTGGAGCCCAGCTTGGTACTCTCCCAGTTGGGCCACCTTATCTCTCCTTTGGCTTCTGTTCTTTTTATTTTTGTCTCTTCCCACCCTCAAGCAAATGTCAGATCTCAAAGGATTATTTCTGTGAATGAATCTGTGCATGCTATATGAAACTTGGTTGAAGCCAGTGAGTGACTCACTGTGAAGAAACAAGAACCCATCCATGCAGAAACACATCTTTAGCCGTCAAAGCAAATGTGGCTACAGCGGGTCAGAGGTTTCCTTGTGATGCTCTAACACTGTAACTCATTTCTGTCACCAATGCGTTGTTAATACTAAAATGCACAAAACTGTTACACAGTGAATGGGATTTCATGTCAGTTTAAGTGAAGAAGAATTTGAAGTTTGTATCACATTTTTCTGAAATGTGTGCAAGCTTTTTATAAATGGTTGCATAGGTTAAACTGCTACATACATTAGTCTAAGAACATAGCTGATTACTTATTTGTAATATTGTGTAGCATGTAATTTCATGCATAATTCAGGATTTTAATTTTAACCATTTTCCCTCAGCTGGAAATTCTTTCAACACTTCCAGTACAATATGGACCCAATCTTTTCTTCACAAATTAATTTGATACAGGATTTGTAAAGGCTGCTTGCAGTGTGGCAAGGATTAATTTAAAAAAAATTAAAGCAGTGAACTCCAATTTACTTTGTTGGTACTGTCAGGAAAACTCTTTGATGTAAAACTACATTTTTATAAACAATAGAAGATAGCTTGACCCATTTAGCCTGTTACATAGCAAATATGTAAGGTCAATTCTGTTTAATTTCCTTATTTGGCACTTTCAAAGTTGTATTAATTGCAAGAAGTTGGTTCATCCTAGAACTGAGATGCACGTGTTTGTTTTAATGTGAATTGGTTAGGTTCCTGACTGAGGCTGTATCCTGCCTGCAACTGAAGTAATGATAACTCCAAATACAATTGTCAATATAGGTGATGTTTTGCACTCTTTGTTCTCTTGACTACTTTTTTTCTTGCGCCTGATTTACTCAAGCTAAATATTAAGTCAATAGTTTGTTTTAAAGAAACGCCATTTCTTTGTCTTGAGAGAGAAGGGGGATACCCTTAAGTAACTAACAATACTTCAGTAGAGAAAGAAAGCAGGGACCCAAGAAGGATTAAAGCGTAGGTTCAAAGAAACACACACAAAATTCAGTCAATTAAACATTTGAATATTGAACATTGCTCTGGAAGTGTTGTAGAAGGCGGGTAACATCCTCCCTTTGGAAAAAAGGTAGGAGAGAAGAGCAACTTCTAATATTTTTGCAGCGGATTTCAATCTAATTTGTTTCATACAAATTGCATAGAAGCTTGTTAATCAGAAAAGCTTGGATTTGAATGTGTATTTATAAATTTACCTTTTGGTGCATCAAGGTCCTGAGTGCACTGGCATTTGTGCAGAAGAGTTCAGCCATGTGCTTAATTTAGTGTATTTAGATGTGGTTGGCTTCTGGTTTTCCTGAGCCCAGGATCAAGAAGCCAAACTTGTCTCAAATTCCTCAAATACTTAGGGGTTTTGCTGGGTCAGAGTGGCTGGAATGTCAAGGGATGAGTNTTCTATGTGATTTCTTGGAGACGGCCTCAGAGAACAGGATGTGTGCTATATTACTGCAGCGAGTGGCATGATTATACTTTGCTTATACAGAGGTTTAGTTGAGGATGAACCTTGAAATTAAAGAGAAGACAACACTGTGAAATTCAATTAATAGATTTTTTTTTTGTGAACAATCTGTAAAAAAAAAGGTATTTGCATTTCAAAGTGAATCACTGTATTTTATTTTTCTAGGTTTCACTGCAAGAGGCTTCTGTAGGAAATGCTGTTTAAAGCTTTATGTAGTAAGTAGCTCAGATGAGGATCTGAGGGCTCTTTTGGATACTGTTATGTGGGAAGGGATTGCTGTTTATCATATTCAGATATTCTTCCTGCAATAAAATGAAACGTGAGGTTTGTGCATCTCCTTGCACTCCAGCAGCTTTTTGGAACAGTGATCCGAGAGACGGCAGGTGGCGTTTCTTGATCATACTTTCCTATCAGTGCGCTTTCCAGGGATAACTTTTACCTGCAGTGTCAGTTATGAAAAGGCAGGGCAGAATGAACGTTTTGCTCTATGTTTAACTCATGCAATCTTAAAATGGAAAATCCAGGCAATTAGTCAGCAGCCTCAAATGCTTTGTGACGCGCACAGACTGCAAACCTACAGATTTACAGCATGTAATTTGAAATTTACTGCATTTATTAAAACAACTCATCTTTGACAATGATCACACTGCATTCTGTACAGTATTCTGTGACAATACTAATCAATAACCTAGGAGACAGACTGCTGATGTTACTTGTAGTACACTGATGACAGAAAAGTTTACTTTGCTATACCTTTAAGAGAAAGTTGGGCATCTTTTCCAACTTGGATTGTAAAAGCATCCAATTTCACATTCACATGGCATCTGGATTGTGTGCAGCCTTCAAAGGACTGATATTCCTCTGCTATAGATGCTTCTGCTTTTCTCCATGCGTTAATACCTCTTTCTTTTTCATATTCCTTTCCTTAACCGTCTTGACTCTTTGTAAGGAAGGATCACTTCCTCTGTGCTTTTCTGCTTCAAAACTAAAAATGAAGGTGAAAGGCTTAGTCATTGCAGGAGAGCTCAGGAATGCTTCCAGGTCTCAAGAACAGTTTTCACATATTTAATGAACCTTCTACACAAGTTTAAATAACTTTTGAGACAAAGATTTGTTAGAACTTTGTAGCACTATAGAAAGTAGAGAGACCTATAGTGTACAGGTCTAGAGCTATTCAGCTTTGGATTTGCCTTTTTTTTTTTCCCTCAGGGTTGTTTCAGATTACATCCTTCTAAGAACTGTTGTTGCAAAATAAGCAGAGACTTGTTTGGTTTTTTGTTTGTTTTAAAGCTACATCTGTTGTGGCTGCTTACATGCCCTTGTTCTGCCACGTACTCCTGAGGAAGTTTATTAGAAGTAGGTGTTGCCCAAACAGCCCCTTTCTCCTCTTGTTTCTTTTCTCCTGCTACTTAGGAATGGTGTTTTGAACTCAGCAAATGTCTGATTGTCTGCTCCCTTTCCAGGCTAATTTTTAAGTCACCTTATTTTCATCTGATTGATAAAGTTAAGCAGCGAGAGGGACTTGGAAGGCATAAAACTACTACTGGTACTGGCCCTGTGTTTTGTAATGTGAAATACAGTACTATTTCCATAATTATCTTTGCTTGTGCTATTGAAGATTAGTTGGCTGAAGACCTTCAGGAGCTTTTGGTGTGTCTTTGGTCTATGCAGTTGTCTGGACCGCCTAATAATTCCAGCAGCATGTGCAGTGAAAACCGAGATAGTCTGGCTTCGTCACCCCAAGCATACATACTGGTTTTTGCAAATACTGGTGCTTTAACTAACTACTAATCCTTTTGTATATGTCAGGTAAGGCAAGCAGCACTCAAAATAAATGCAGGAGCACTGATATCAGAGGCAAGTTGAGTTAGGGACCATCTCCTCAAATCAGATATATGGGTTCAGAGATAGCTGAGCCTGAAAATGGTGTCTGCATGAAAGATAAAAGCAGTTTGATAGTTATAGGAGACTCCCTCCTATGGAGGTGAAGGCAGCAATCTGACAACCAGCCTGGAAGTTGTGGAGGTGCTGCCCAGGCTTACTCATCCTTTGGACTATAACCCCTTGCTGATCTTCCATGTGGGCACCAGTGATGCTGCTGGGAGTAACCTGGTGTGCATTAAGGGTGGCTACAGAGCACTGGGGATGAGGGTGAAGGACAAGGGGGGCACGTGCTGTCTCCTCAATCCTGTCAGTGAGAGGGAAATGCCTAAGCAGAAGTGGACTCATCCAGGGTGTCGCGGCTTGGCTGCATGGCTGGTGTCGCAGGCAGGGCTTTGGCTTCTGTGACCACAGTCATAGTGAGGGCTTCTGAGCTGGGATGTGGTACACTTGCCAAAGTGTGGCAAGGGTGTCTTTGCAAACAGGCTTCCAAACCTGATGATGAGGGCTTTATGTGAGGTATGCTGGGGAGGGTTACCATAACCTAGAGAGAACTGAGGGCACATGAGGCAGAGCAGATGCGTCTGGGAGACAGCATAACAGGGGAGGCTCTCACACTTCCCTTGTAAAAGCTGCAAAACTTGGGACCCATCTCAAATGCCTGTGCACAAGTCCCTGTAGCATGAGGAACAAGGAGGAGGACAGTCTATGCACAGCTGCAGAACTAAGACCTCATTAGGATCATGGTGATGTGGTGGGATAGCTCTCATGACTAGAGTGCTGCAATCGAGGGATGCAGGAAAGACAGGGGTGGGCAGGGATGGCAGAGTTTGAGCTCTGTATAAAGGAGTCATACAAATGGAGCTTTGCCTTGGGACAGGTAATGGGCCAGTAGTGAGATTGTGGGTAAGAAGGACAGACCAGCACATGTGATGCTGCAACAGGTATCTGTTACATCCCACCTGATAAAGAAGAGGGGGCAGGTGAAGCGTGCTTTAGGCAGCTGGAGAAAGTTTCAGTCACAGACTGTAGTACTCAAGTGACTTCAGTCACCCTGCTGGAAGGGCAACATGGCTGGGGACAAGCGATCTAGAAGATTTCTGGAATGTGTTGGAGATAATTTCTTGATGCACATGACTGATGAACTGGTGAGGGAAGGTGCTCAGTTGGACCTGTGACTCACAAGTGAGAAACAACTGGCAGATAGTGTAAAGGGCAAGGGCAACCTTTGCTGCAGGAGCAATGAGACTTGTTGAGTTTAAGATCCTGAGAGGAATAAGCTAGATGCAGGACTTTAGAAAAGTAGGTTTTGGCTTGTTCAGGGACCTGCTTGCAGGACCCTGTAGGAAACTTTTCCTGGAAGGAAAGGAGCCTGGGAGACCTGGTTGATCTTCAAGGACAGCCTCCTCAGAGCACAGGAATGATCCATCTCAATGTGCAGACAGTCAGGCAAGCTGGCAAAAGGCCAGTGTGGATAAACACAGAGCTCTTGGCTGAGCTCAAACATAAAAAAGATGCACACAGAAGGTGGAAAGAGGGATAAACTACCCGGGAGGACTGCAAAGACATTGCCCACACATGTAGAAATGGAGTCAGGAAAGCCAAAGCTTAGCTGGAATTGAAATTAGCAAGGAGGGTAAAGGAAGGCAAAAAAGGTGTTTCTAAGTACGCTAGCAGCAAACGAAAGGTTAAGGAGAATGTGGGCCTGCTGGTAAGTGGGGCAGAGGAACTAGTGACAAGTAACAGGGAAAAGACTGAGGTACTCTGCCTTTTTGCCACCAACGCAGTCAGGGGAAGAGAAGCTGAGAGAAATGGGTTTGCTCAGCCTTAAGAAGAGAAGGCTCAGAGAAAACCTTATTCCTGTCTACAGCAACCTCATCAGAGGACAAAGAGAAGGTAGAAGTAGACTCTTCTCAGAAAAGCACGATGGTAGGACAGGGGGCAATGGACACAGGCTTAAACACAGGCCATTCTGAACAAGTATGAGGATAAGAAAAGTTATCATGAGGGTGATCAAAGCCTGGAACAGATTGCCCAGAGAGGATGTAAAATCTCTATTCTTGGAGGTCTTCCAGACTCAACTGAACATGGCCCTAAGCAGCCCGACCTGATTAGACCTGCTCTGAGCTGGGGTTTGGACTAGATGACCTTTGGAGATTCATTCCAAACTGAATTGTTCTGTTACACACTCTAGTGAGCTACTGACTATCCTGGCTTGCATTCCCCCACTGTCCTGTAAGAAACATATGTACATGAAGATTTCAAACTCCCAGCATGCCACCATGTAGCTGGCTTAGTAGTAGGCTTCTACACATTTGTATAGACAAGGCTTTCTTTTTAGTCTCTTCCATACCAAGGACGGTGGTCATGCAGCTGGGGGCGTTGCTTGGTCCCCCTGCTCACTTAGGGTGTCAGGGTTACAAGTTACAATGAAAGTTCTGGACTGAGACCTGGTCCTTCTGCTGCCCCTTTGCTGTCCAGAGCATAGCAGCACAAATTTTCAAATCATATGAAAATCATGTGCTCTGTAAATAGGCAAGATGATAGCTAGTCTGGCGAATTCCACCCTTCGGACTGGAAATCACCAAATTTAGCTAGACGTGGTATAATAACAACAAGGTGGCCTTGGGAACTCAAGAGTCAGCAATGATCTGGTAGATGTCCCGAACAGGCATGAATAGTCTTTTCACCAATTCTTTACAGGATCTGTGTTAAACTGTCAAACATTACTCTTTTTTTTTTGGTGGTAAACACCTCTAAAATCGAACATCCAAAATTCTTTGAGGGGGGATTTGAAATGAGTTCAAGAACACTGTCAGGTACTTTTATCTACAGTGGTACTGTAGCACATTTTATTCCTTTTCCACAGCTTGTCTGATTCATATTGTAAAATCCAAGATTGAAAGGGGTAAGATCAACATTTTGTTGCTATCTGGACTGTCCTAGACAGAACTGGTGTCCTCAGCCTGTGATTCAAATATTCAATTGCTAGATTCTCCATTTAGACCCATAATTATTGCTACTTCTCTGGTTTGTTTGAATACTATATACCTCCTGGTACTTTGGCTTAAGATGCCGGTACAAAGTTTTCACAGACAGCCTCTGTTTGTCTTCTGAAACTTCACAATTTGCCAGGATAAAAGAAAATACACATCTCAAATGAATGAGCTTTGCTTTACCATATCAGTAAGAACAGGTCATTAGAGCAATGGTCTTAATGTTCCTTGCTGTCTTTGGAATAATTTAAGGGGACGTCTCCTTTTCATATATGATATCAAAGCAGATAATGATGTGGACTAAGACCATATTACCAGCAGTCTGCTGTAACTTTCTTACCAAATAGCCACAGCTCTATATGCACGCTGTTTGCTTCAGGAATGAGGCAGAAGAAAAAAAGTGCACTCACTTCTGTCAGACACAAAGCTTTGACTTAGCCGCTTGGGCTGATGGTATCCTTGGGCAGGCAACATGACTGTTGTTTGTCTGAAATAGCTGGAGCTCTTTGTTCCTGGCGTCCCAAGGGGATGGGTGCTTGCAGTGACCTGCCCTTGCATCCACTCTGGCAGTTACTCCAAAAAAGAAATTACCCTCTTAGTTCACATTAAAGGTGGTCTTTTCAAGGCTTCGTACTCAAGGTAGATTGTAAGATATGCTTTTCATGTCCAGTTTCCTAAGTCCTGACCAAGTCCTTGCTTTCAGTTTCTACACAGTGAAGGGAAGTTTGTGGGGTCTCAGTCCCATTGACCTTTGTGAGATGCTTGAAGAGAGATTAGGATCTCAGTCATATCCAGCAGAAACTGCAACATCCAAATAAAATAGAATATTACTCATCTCCAGTCTTGCCTATGCTAGGTAATTCAGGCTAACTACCATGCAAGAAATTACCCCATTTACTTTAGGAACAGGAAATGTCTTGTAGCAGGAGTCTGGGCAGCACCAATCTTGACGGAAAATTTTAGAAAAGAATAATGGAAAAGGTAATTTAATAGTAACATTTGGAACAGCTGAGAGTGCAGTGAGAATTCCCAGGTAACAACTCCCTGGTAATTACTCCATCTATAACTACTTAGAAGTGCTGTAGCACTTCTTTCAGCTTTATGGCAGTAAGTGGACCTTGCTCTGCATACCAGGATTTTAATGATGATTTTTTTCTTGCTGTCATAACCATTAGAAAGAGTGGTCCTGCACTCCTTTCAGCACCATGTGCTGCGGAACTGGAGCTAGGGAGTCCAGCATAATTTGTTAGAACAGGAAAGGGAATTGGTTCATAAATTCACTTTACCTAATTAAAAAAGTCCTAAGTGTACGGTTGTGTATGGTTAAACATTTGCAAAATAGTTTGAGAAACTTCTCATCCTCCTTCTCTATAATACCATCACTTGGGGAGGGGTAAAGGGAAGGGAGGAAAAAAAAGGAGAAATAAAAAGCAGAGACATTGTTGAGAACTTCTTCTTTATGTTTGAAGCTTTATCAGTTCTCACATCAGAATGACAGAAAAAGAGAACTGTGATGGAGAAAGGATGATACATCTACAAAATTGCCCTCGTGGTGAAGTACTTTCAGGGGAAATTCAGACCACAGAATCTGCTCTGCTGCACTTTTACTACCCTTTGGAAGGGTTTAAGATTTGTAAGTGTTGGCAAAGGAAAGCACTGAAAAATGCCTCACAAAATGCTAAAACCAGTGTATTCTTGATTTTAGAAAAGAACCTGTGGTGACTGTTGCCCTAATGCAGGTCTCTATGGCCAGCCACAGAGATGAAAACATCAACATGACAAATTTCAGGCCTGAAAGTTTACACACTATGCACCTTTGCATGGGCAGAACTGCTCAGGCTGCAAAGCTGTTGTCCCTCAAGTTGCCATTTATCTTTTTCTTACCTACTGGCTAAATACAATCAGTCACACTCTGCTACAGGTGAATCTTGTCCATCAACTAATATACATTCAAAATCCCGTTTATTTCATTAATGTTCTTTTTATATTTGCACTGTTCTTTTAAATGTCTTTTTCTTAGGATCAGAGTTGATGTACAACTTCCCGAACCAGGTCAGGACTTCCCATGTCAGTTATTTAATAAAGTACCTATATAACTAGTCACTTTTATCCCCTATAAGTTTTAGGGATGGGGTGGTAGTGATGTTTTTTCCCAAGGGTATTTGTCTAAAGACCTCTTGCCAAATCCTGATGACATGCTAGAAATGTCCAGGTCATGGAAAGAGTTTGCGTACTGCCAAAATAACAGCAATAAGAAGCAATATCCTGGTAGGGCTCTGATTATTCCTGCGTGAGATGTATCATAGAATTATAGAATGCTTTGGGTTGGAAGGGACCTTAAAGATCGTCTAGTTCCNGCTGGGGGCTCCAGAGCTGGGCACGATGTATGTTGTCTGTAAGGCTTATAAGCAACATAGAACTTGTTGTGCTGTCTCTTCTCCCTCTCTCAGATTTGCTGTCCAAAGAGCAAACTCTTTTCTTCCCAAAGTGAGCTTCAGCAGTCAGATGTTTTCTGTGGTCCCAAGATGACACGTATGCCTCTTCTGTCTTGTGCTCACACATAAAGCCAGGTGTGATTTTTTTACCCCATTGTGTTCTGCTTGGTCGTGTTCCTTCCCTTTCATTTAGCAAGAGGTATAACACTGTGCTCAATTTGCCAATGAGAATATCATGCACCTTATTATAACGTTTTGCATGCATAAATACTTAGTCTTCCTGTTAGCTGCAGGAAATAATTTACACATGTTTTTTTTTTCTCTTATAAATATTCAAGGTCAGTCTTATAAATAATGAGTCAGGCCATTAGTGTGTGTTTTAAGCATGACTGCTCATTTAATTAGCCTGGACGTTTATGCAGACAGCCTGGTAGCTGCAAGTTATAGTCGTACTGTGCTGGTCTTCTGCTTGGTTTCTTAATATTTCTTTCCTTAAATTTGCACATTCACAAAGGAGGCCCATGAAAACAGAGTTGTTGGAAGAGGAAGTGAGAACTGCTTCTCCATATCAGAAGAAAACTGCATCAGTGGGTGTTTATTTCATCAGAGCTGTTTTCCTATCCTTGATGCAGTCACAATTCCTGAAGTAAATCAGGGAAATGAGGAAGGGTAGTAAAAAAATCAGCTGGTTCATAGGTATGCCGAGAATATTTCCCAGCTGTTTCAACACCCGTGATATCCTATTGACTAGACCAATATACTTCTGATTAATATATCCTTTAAAAAGAAAACATATAGAAACTTACTGTAATGCTGAATAATTGAATCAGTTCCACTATGCAATGCAATAGCTTAGACAATTTTCTGTGCTTGGCATGAGGGACTACCATCTCTTTCATTGTGAGCACAAGTAGAGACATATTCACTGTATGCTTGCTGCAGTGACTAGAACCAATAAGTCATGTGAGAACTGAAATCTGTTCCTTAGGACCACAGGAAATAATTTAGCCAACCTGATTCCTGAGGTGCTAGCCAGAAAGAGTGAGGGATTAAGAAGTAACATTTATGTGATGCAATTATTCAATGTACTTTACAGACAAATATGTACTTAGAGCCAAACTTCATATTTGCCTCAGTTTTTGAGAGACTGTCTCTGGAAATTTAGGGACTGATTTTCAGATGCTATTTCACATGGATTTACTGTGCTATCTGGTAGCTTAGAAAATCAGGTACAAGGAGGGGTGTCTGAGAAACGAGGCACCCCAGACTGGATTCCTTTTGTAAAGGTGTTGTTGACAGTTTTGGCCGGTAACTATACAGTATCTTGGTGACTTCCAGCTGTGAAATGAATTAATAGCTTCTGGCAGTCAAGTCACATGCCCACTGTAAGTGTTCTTAACCAAGCTGTTTTACTTCCAAAGCTCTTCTTTGTGCCAGAAATAGAGGTGTAGTAGGATGATGGGAAGCGATGTGATCTTGTAATTTTCCTACACACCTTGCAAATCCAAAGATCTTGAAATCTTGACATTTTTTAAATTCCAGCGTAATTAGCCTGAAAACTTCATAAAACCCAAGGTGTTTGAGTGTTTCCATAAAACATACCTTATATTGGAATAGAACTACTTCTGTATTACAGCATCCCAATAAGCTTTGTTCAGATATGTGAAGCTTCTGGGCCTCTGTAGAAACTCAAGAAAATATAGAAGCCAGACCTCCACTGGTATAAATTGTTGTGTGTCACTTAGCTTCAGCACGCAGTCTGTACACTTTGTAAATGTGGTTAAAAGGGCACCTCAGAGAATGCTGTTGTTTAAACAATAAAGCAGAAACATAATGAGTGAGAATGCTTCCTGTTTCCCTAAATGACCCTAAGTGAAAAAATGAAGGTATAAAACTAAGAATATCAGACATTCTTAAAAAGTGCTTTTTTTGAATAATAGAGACAGATTCAGTCCAGAAGTACAGAAAAACTCACAGTGGATTTGCAATTTATTGCACAAAGCTAAATTTATCTTATTTTCTTCTTTGTGTAAGTGAATAAACCCACATTTTTTGTAAGATTTATGCCTCATCACTGGTAAGATTATTTTGGTATGCCCTGACCTGCAAGGAAGCCATTCTCCTTGTATTGATCTTTATCTATGCATATAGTTTTCTCTTTATCTGGTGGGGCGGTATTACCACTGAGCACGCACCTCATGCTCTGCCAGGTAAGACAGGAGGCAGGGACCTTTTCCTTTGTTATAGACAGATCTTTCTTTGTGCATCTCATGACTGCTGCTGCTGCTGCCTGTAGCTGCAGCCATTCTCTATTGTTTCTTGTTCCTTTACATTTATGGAATAAACTGAGACTCTGAATTTACCATTTCTACAGCAAAACGGTGGTGAAGGTGTCTTGCTAAATCTGGACCAACCTACGTCATGTTTGTGAAGGTAGAGTGAGGCCGCAATGATTTTTACGGATGGATTCAAATGTTTGAAAACTAGTGAGGCCAAAGGGCTTTCTGAGAAGAGACAATGTTCTGCCTGCATACTTCATTGAAACCCAGCTGGTGCTTTGTGCACTTCCTCTCGCTAATGGTAAACGTGATACTGCTCTTCTGGCATAGCACAGCTTTTTGTGTGTGTGAACTATATATTGTAGTTGTAGGCTACAGATTTCAGCAGCATGGACAGAGACTGGGCAAATACACAGAACAGTATTTGGCTGTTTCATGGGACCAGATAGTTGCAGGTGCACTTTGAAGTGCGGTAGATGAAATAATGTGAGATCAGCTCACAGTATTACAAAGCATTTGTGGCTGGAATCAGACCTGGTAATACAGATGTCATCATGCTGAATTAGCACCAGCAGAAGGCAAGTGAAGGCAAGACAAAGCCAGAACTGTTCAAGCATTGCAAAAAGAGCTGTATCTCAAAATCCCATATATCAATTATAGAGCAACGTGTTGAAGCAAACTCTATGTACATAGGAGAAACCTTCTGCAGCTGGGGATCTAGATAGCAAGCATTTGTTATGCTGGCTATTTTACAAAACAAAATCTATTAGTATATTGCAGAAAAAGTTAATTTCTTTCTAGGAGATAATGTTTCAACTAGGCAATAGTTACTTAAAATTTGCTGAGTCCATTGTGTGTGACACATAAATAAAATAAATTCTCTACGTACTGTGGATGTAATGGAGTATATAGTTAATGTTTCTCATGTACTAGGAGGACAAATGCAAGTTTGTCATTGACCCCATAAGCACTGTTTACCTAAGTCCAACTACTTGCAATATTTTAGGTATTTTCAACATAGTTCTGTTCTGTATTCAATATCTGTAAGACAAAATTTCTCTTATGGATTCTTTGCAAGTAAATATGACTTTTGATTCATATTACGTACCTGCTGAATTCTGTACTCCACTTGCTGGTATTCTTACATAGAGCAGGCATCTACTGGCTCCACTGAACTTGCGTGGACTCAAAAGATGCTCTGCTTCAACTCCACCACTGTTTTTGCAACTCCATTTGACTCTGACCTTAGTTTCAACTGTCAGAAGAGATAACATTGAGGAAACACCTCTTGGTGTAAAAGGTTTTATTCACAGAATTAAAATTTGTCTTGCTGTGACACGGATACAATAAAAATATGCCCTCTGTCATTTTCAGCATGAGAAGCTAACTCTCAAGAACTTCACAAACTGTAATTTTGTCAAAGTGATTGCATCTTCGGAGTGGTTTCAAAGAGTAATGGAAATAGAGAATAATGCTAAAGTTATTTATGTATGGTTTGAAAGAAGCCCTGGAAGTCATAGTGACCTTCGTCCATCCACCTCTACATATAAAGGAAGGATTAGATGAATTTTGTGGTTAAAAATATTTTCTACTCTTGACTCGCAGTACACACATTATCAAATTGCTGAATAAAAACAAATACCCCATCATAGTTACTAAACATGATGAACTGTTTCCTCCTGGAAACACTGCTAAGGCACATCGAAAACAAGGAGGTGACTGGTGGCAGCCAACATGGCTTCACTAAGGGCAAATCATACCTGACAAATTTAGTGGCCTTCTACGATGAAGTTACAGCATTGGTGGATAAGGGGAGAGCAACAGATGTCATCTACCTGGACTTGTGCAAGGCATTTGACACTGTACTGCATGACATCCTGGTCTCTAAATTGGAAAGACATGGGTTTGACCAATGGACCACTCAGTGGATAAGGAACTGGCTGGACGGTCGTACTCAAAGAGTTGTGGTCAATGGATCTATGTCCAAGTAGCAAGCAATGACAAGCAGTGTTTCTCAGAGGTCAGTACTGGGACAGGTATTATTTAACATCGTTGTTGGCAACATGGATGTTGGGAACAAGTGCACCCTCAGCAAGTTTGCTGACGACACCAAGCTGTGTGGTGCAGTTGACATGCTGGAGGGAAGGGATGCCCTCCAGAGGGACCTGGACAAGCTTGAGAGGTGGGCCCATGCCAACCTCATGAAGTTCAATAAAGCCAAGTGCAAGGTCCTGCACGTGAGTTGGGGCAATCCCAAGCACAAATACTGGCTGGGCAGAGAACAGATCCAAAGCAGCCCTGAGGAGAGGGACTTGGAGGTGCTGGTGGATAAGAAGCTCAACATGAGC
>VYXH01008857.1:0-27491 GCA_013397275.1 Burhinus bistriatus
CTGAGGCCAAACCACGACACTGTCTCATTCTTTCCTTCTATGAAAAAGTTCCTTACGGAAATGTGTAAATGTGAAAGTATTTAGTGAAGGGTATTTACTGAGAAGTACTCAACTCATGTAAATACAACTGCAGTGAGTCACTTTAGTGGTCAGGTCATTAGCATTCATGTCAATAACAGGTAGTGACAAAAGCCATTTATCAGCTTTGCAATGTGATGTTTTGTTTTAACAGCTGTGATTCTCTGCCTCAGTATTCATGCAAAAGACCCACTTTTACAGTCAAGCACTTAAAGGACAAAATCTACCCCAAAGCACTTTTATGTGGTTATATTGAACTTCGTGCACATGTATTGCTAGTTGTGAATGCCCTTGTAAAGATTTGAGGTTGAAGTTGTTGTCTTGTGGCATTTGGCACTTAAAGGTATGAGCAACCAGACATACAGGGTATAATTCTGTCTTTTACCCTCAAAATTCTGTTATTTTGTGATGCACTTAGTGGACTGAACATAAAATTGCAGTGGAGTACGTGATGATCAGTAATAATTATTTACAATTATGTCTTTGTGGTGGTTTATGTCTTATATTCCATGAAAGCCTGCCTTTAATTTTAGTTCCAAAACCCTGACTTTGCTAACCTATATTCTTCTTTGTCAAACACTTCTGTTGATTCAGAAGAACATAAACTACTTCTTTAGTCTGCATTGTGGCAACTTTGCTGTGTTTATCTTTGAACTGGGCTTTTATTTTTTTTAGAAACCCTATGAGCCTCTAATGTATCATTATATATACAGTTTTATGCTGTTCTTAATTAATAAACAGAACTGAGTTAACTGGTTAAAACCAAGCTTTTTATTTTGTTAATAGAAATCTTTTGTGATTAATTTAAGCTAAATGGAAAGAATCTTTTATAAAAAAGTGATGTTTACCAAGAAGCTTGTATCCATTTATTTAATTTTGTGAGAAAACCAATTAAAATTAAACTAGTTCAATCTTCTGAGTGTTGAAAAGGCTCAGGGTGCATCACTGGTCTGAGTTGTCCAACTACCTCAACTGAAATTAAAAAAATTGAGTCTCTAATGGAAATTCTCTGCCCTGTAAAAGTCTGTATCCTTCACAGTTTCTGTACTTTATATCACAGGCAGTAAGAAAATTAGCATTACAGGGTAAGGCTAATGTGCATACATACATGTGAAGACTCTAAGCAAACACCATTGTCAGCAGAAATTTAGTCCCAAACCTTTAGCCTGCCACCTGGATTTCCACCTAATAGTAATATAGATAAATTTCTCTGTGTGTTAATTGTGACAATGGACGAAGGCCATGCTTTAAGATCATTTTACATACTCATTTTGCAATTGCAGAGATGTGGTATTTAACCAAAATGAGGTTATGAAGATCTTGACTCTTATGCATAGCCCAAGCTATCAGCATAATAGGATGAACTAGCTACTTATGTCCAGATTCAGCATTTTGTCTGTCATAGTGATATAATCTCTATTATCATGGTTTCCAGATCTGTCTTTTTTTTCATATCACAGGTAGCACTGTGGCAGCCCCATTTCTCCACAAGTTACAATAGATGCTGGAGAGTAAGCAAGATGTAAAATGAAGACATCAACATTTCTATAATTAAGTGATCATTAATGTCTATAAATGATAATACGAACATTTCAGAAACAGAACTAAGTAGCTATGCTATATATTTGGATGACTTTTTAGAATACCGATATAAATCATTGAGGAAATTCCTGCTTGTTTCTGCAGGAGTAAGCATGTGGGAGAGTATGTATGTTTCAGTGTATATATGAGCATGTGCATAGCATTAAGCAATTTGAGATAAATTATTGTATAGAGCTAAGTGGGATTTTTGTCTTCATGTCTATGAACAGATTGCACGCATTTCTTTCTGTTGATATGGAAAATTCAAAACACTGCCTAACAGTAATTACTGACTTTGTGATACTATTTCAACCATTGACTGGAAGGGTTAAATTGTTAAAATCAGACTGTTGCTATAAATGTTTATGCAAAGTGCATTTGATTTCTGTGGATATCCAAACAAGTCATTCTTATATTTGCATACGTTGTGCATTTATACTGGCAGAATCCATTTGGATTAGTCTGTACGAAGAGACAAAATAATAACTGTCAATACAGAATGGTGTCGTAGCAATCTTATCCTTGAGACTCTTTCAGATGGGTAACCCTGATTCCCTCTGCTTTCTTTCCCCACATGTACAAGTTTGATCACTGGGATCCCTGGCCAGTGCAACCCAATTAGAATTCTGAATAGAATTAGGAAGCAGCTGCTTTCCATTCATCACAGACTTGCAAATGGAATAAATACTCCAAAAGTTATATACATGTCTGTAGGTGCAAATAGTACTGAGTAAATTCTGCCACTGACGTAGTGACAGAGGTTTCAAAAGCTTCTACAGGAGCCTCCTTCTCGATAAGGTTTTTTCTGTCTCATGCTCATAACTGCTAGTAGCAGTATAAAGCAAGGTTAAAGCTAACCCAGCTTGAAATTGGTGGTTGATTTCTGAAGATCCGCCTTTAAGATGAGGATTTTTAGTGATAATCTTTGAAAAAGGTTACAGGGGGAATGTCAGAAGAAAACAGGTGAAATAGTAGGCAAGATTTGATGCTCAGACATCAAGCAAAACTTCTCTCAAAGTCCCTGTTGTAGAAGCTTTAAACAGTTGCTCCCTCAAATTCCTAAATTCGGGCGTGTTAGGTTGACAGATCTCACTTTGTCCTGGTGTGCCTAGTTCTTGGTTTGTATAGTAATTGGGGTGAGATGACACTCACAGGGGTGGACCCATGACACAATTCCTACATAGGCAGAGCTTCATATGAACTGACCTCTCTGAGGGCACTCATGTGGTCCCTGGAAAATATCTCAGGCTAGGTTATGAAGAATACTGATATTTCTGTTTTCTTCTGCTCATCTTGGTTCTATGGCAATTACTTTTATGAAAGTACCCAAAGAGATCAAATTGGTGGGAATGTGGGTGTTTGAAGAAAATTTTCTTAAATCAGTCTTTTATTTTCAGTCACAGAGCAGTCCTTTGGTACTTTCTCAGTGTAGGGGTGTATCTGTTTCTTGTCTCCACTATAAATGTCCAGTCGCTCTGTTAATTTTTTTTCCTGGATTTTCATGTAACATTTAGCACAAGAGGACTAGTGTAGCTTTGTTAATACTTAGACCTACTTGATGTAATTATATTAGTACCATTGCTTTTTTTTTCTTTTTAATATCCTTATAGTGATGTATCTATCTCTGGAGACGTCATGGTAGATCTTCTAAGATGTAGAGTAGCCTCTAGAGATGCATGCTTTTGCTCGTCTGAACATCAAGTCTGTTTCTTTGTATCAGAATAATCACTTAGTCCTTCTAATTACATCATGCCTCAAGAAAACAGTCCTTGGTGGGTTTTTTCGTGGTTACCAATCCATGTTAAAAAACAGAGGAAAAAGGAATTGTAGGGAGACGAGTGGTCTGAAACCTGCAAAGGGTTTTGACTATGAGCCAAAAGAAAAAGCTCTCTGTTCACCAGTGAAATCAAAATTCAGGCTGATAAAGATGAAACATACAGTGCCTGGGTTTGTTTGCATTTTTTATTTATTTGGTTGACTTATTTCCAAGGAAAATTTGATAGAATCTAAGATGGAATTTTCCATTATTCATTGTCTGGGCTTAATACAAACTTTTAATAGAGCTTGTATTAAATATGGATGAAAAGAACTACTTGTAGTAAAGTTGATTCAGAGATTACATTATTTCATAGCTGCAAAAATGGATCTATTAATAAGATGTCAGTATTAACCTGTGTGTTATTTGCTATATGGTCAGATTTAGATATCATCTGAAATTGGTTGGAGTAATTTTAGACAGATGGTTTTGCTCTTTTGAAGGCCCTTTATGGTACGCAGTATCATTATGCTGTGCAATGAATTCTGCAGCATGAGTTTTTCTTCACCCAGCACTCTCCATAACCGGCAGCGCTCGTGGCTGTGCTCTGAGTGGTGTCCTTTCCTGCTCCCCTTTGCTCGCAGACAGCAATAATTTATGCCATCTGTCCTGGTTCCGGCAGGGACAGGGTTAATTTTCTGGCCCGAGACACAGGTATTCCATACCATGTGAGCCATGCCCAGTCCATAGGGGGGAGCTGGCCAGGGGAGGGGGAGGAAGTGGCGGCTGGGGAGGGGGCTGGGGCTGCCCGGGGTCCTATTGGTGAGCGCTGGTACAGCAACCACGTGTGTACATTCCTCCATCAGTGTTATTGTTGTTGTTCTCCTTTTTCCTTTGCTGTTGTGTTAAACCGCCTTTATCTCAACCCACGAGTTTTGCCTTTTTCTTCCAATTTTCCCCCACTGCCGTGGAGGTTGAGTGAGCGGCCGCGTGGTTCTTTGTTGCCGGCTGAGGCCAAACCACGACACCATCCTTACAATGGTTACAGATTGCCTTCTCTCTGTAGTAGGCAGGCTCTGTGCAGAGGGGCCACCACAGTCAGTCTCTGCTCTCCTCTTCGTGGAGGGGAATAAACCATCTTGCAGGTCTTTGATCCTCTTGTCTGGCACCTACCCCATGATGAAAGAAGCCAGATCTCAAGGCAGGTTTGTCCTCTGCTGTCGGGTCATGAGAAGGCTGGTGGCCACAATCAGAGAAAAAGCAGGAGAGTCTCTGGCTCACCCAGCTCTATCCCTCCTACCTAGAAACCTTCACATGCTGCAAGGTGACCCTTGTTCAAGAGACCACAATTGTATGACCCTTTCACTTATTTCCTTCCTTCCTGCAAGTCCTGTCAAACTAATTCCTGTCCTTAGGTGCCAAAATCAGAATTTTGCATTTAAACAAACAGTGGCTTGACAGCTGGAACATAGATATCGGCGCTTGTTGCAGCCTGCCTATCTGCACCTGCAGCGATTCGAGGCCTCTGGGCCACTACTGAACTTGTATAAATCAGATCTCCAAAAGAATGGGGGGAGGGAGATTTTATTGTCTTCTCTACCATATCGTTTAGAAATGCGTCCAGAAAGGCTTAGGAGGAAAAAAACCAAACAAACAAATAAAAGGGACTGAGTGCCCAGTGTTGTACAATCTACCGTTCTGCTTGTCTATTTGGTTTTCTTTATTTTCTTTCAACCATATGACTAACCTCACCTCTTTGTGTTCAACAGCTGAACAAAATGCACAGTGCTATATTCAGAAGCACCCACTCATTCCTTACAGCTTTTATGACAAAGCTGTCCCTCCACATGTCCGTGTTGGCCTCTGACCCCACACGTTTACTTCACGTAAACATGCCAGATGGCAGAGAAAAGTGGTAGGGCAAAGAACAACCCTCTGGGGGCCAGGAGTCACGAAATCCTTCTCCACAAAGCAAACTTAAAAGCAACAATTTCAACAAATGCCTTGGAGCAAGTTCACAGCTAGAATGAAAGGGAGATGGCGAAAAAAATAAGCGAAAAAAATAAGCAAAAAAAATCCCCGACCCAACTCTCTTGTTACATATCTTGTTTTCTGTACCACCAGCTACATTAGTAGTAAAAACAAATAAAAATATGAGCTATCATTAGGAGAGACAGACAGATGGACTGAGTTTTTAGGCAGAGAGGTGGAGGCGGGCTTGCATTTGGAAATAAGCATTCAAATCTGGAGCTTGAATGTGGCAGTGACCCCTGCAATATTTCCCGCGTCGCTCTCCCTCCATGGGGGCACTGTCAGAAGAAAAGGGGTGAAGTTGCTGCTGTTGCTGATGAGCCTGTCGCTCTCCCTTGCACAGAGGAAAAAGCTCAAGACAGGGAACACCTTGTACTTGTGGGGCTGTGGCCTGCTGCCAGAGATCGCGTAATGGTGATAGGTGTTGCAGAGAAGAGTAATGTAGAGAACAAGAGGAGCAAAGGTCAAGGAGTGAGAGGTACCTCCAATTAGCCCATCCAACACAGCAGGAGGAGGCAGACACATTTTATGATGTAGGTTGCAGCCCCAGCTAACTGGCCTGGCACAAGATACTATTTCTACCGAGAGACAGAGCTTCCCTGACACCCCNTTCTTGTTGTGGTTTGGTGGACGAGATGGAAATGCGTTCAGTTCATTAAGCTTTTCAACTTCATCCCGAAGGGAATGCAGATTCATCTCCTCAGGCCACCTCTTGTTTGAGCCTTAGGACCAAATCCTGTGTGTTTATTCCCATTTGGATGATTGAGGCTGGGACACGGCAGCTTTTATTCCAGGTCCAGGTGATGGTTTGGTTGCCTAGATATGGAATCAGGTGCCTTAAAATAAGTCCCTCTGCAGCATCCTTCTTTTCTGAAATATTATGGACGCTCTGACCCATGCACAAAAGTCAACACACCTCACAGTTCGAATGCAGCCTTTATAACTAGCTCTCTGAAAAACTTTTTTTCCCTGTCAGCCCCAGAGCACTTGACTTAAGAGGTAAGTAGCCATTGATTTTTATTTTGCTTTGCAGGCAGAGAGGCAGGAATGTTCAGAGCAGAATTGCCTTCTCAAGGCCAAACCACAAGCCCTGCAGCACCTCAGCTGCTCTCCTCCCAAATGCCTTTGCTGTGTCCTGAAATTCCCTGGGGAGGAAGGGGAAGTTGGACAGGGATTCGGGCTGCTCCCCACGTAGCTGGCCATGGGGTACTCCCTCTGATTCATGCACAGTTCATCTTAGGTCCTCCTGCTGTCATCTTTTTTCCTGACTGATGCTTTACTCTGTAACTATCTCACTTCTGCTAGCAATCTTTGTTTCAAAGAGATAGCTATGAACATGACAAGACCAGGGGACCTTGTCCTGCATCTAATCTACCTACATGTAGTTCAGCTGTTTTCCCTGAAACGATGTCATTGAGCCCGCCTGACAATCTGCCCACAAACATACTGTTTTGAAAAATAACTGCAGCTGCAAGATCCCTAAAGTAAGCAAAAGAGCATTTTCAGTAAGGTCTTTAAATGTTCCAATATGCGTTAAACACACTCCATACTTCGGAAGAAAAATAATTAACTTTTTAAATACAAACCCCCCATTCTTCCCAGGATAGATTTAACTGCTGATATTTCTTAAAACTGGGAATTGTAAACTTCGAATTACAGTAGGAAAGAGGCATTGAGATACTGTCACACTCCTTTAATTAAAAGGAGATGTTCTCCCCTCCCTTATTTATTATATAAAATATTTTTGTTTTTAAACAAAATATAGACTTAGTAATTGTAATTTCATAGGTTTGTGTTAGATTAAGAAATTGCCTTTGATCATTTAATTTCATGATTGTGCGTAACTATGCGCTTTTGCTTATGTACTGCACATGATTGTGCAAAAGATCTGTAATTATTTGTTGTGATAATGTGTGCTATATTTAAACACAAGTGTCTAATAAAGCAGGACAGCTGTTTAGCAGAATCAACTCTAAAAGACCCCTTGAGCATGCTGAAGCACAGAGCCAAAGAAGGCACATGCAGCTGTTAGCCTTATTGTGCCATCTTCTGCTGAAATGTCTTCCAATATGGTTGTCATGAGTGATGTAAAAGAAACAATGGGACAAAACCTGTGGCTAGCGGACGTGGAGTCTGCAAGTCATTGCAAATCTGTTTTAGATGACATGGCAATGATGTCTGTAAGGAGCCAACAAGACAGCTGATGTGTTGGTACTTCCCTAGTTTAGTTCTCTCAAAAAACATGGAGATGCATTTGGAAAGGTTGCTGTGTCTCTTCCCCATTTTCTGTACACCCCTGTCTTTCATAAGCCCCCAAACTGCAGTCAGCCTCTTTTCTTAATTAATTGCCTAATGCAGCCTTCCTGCTTCTGTGCTATTAGGATGCACTTGAGATACGTGTTCAAGTTTTCCTCACAGGAAGGTTAAAAGCTTGCCTTTTTGAAAATGAAAGCAGAGATTCTCATATAATTACACAATGGCATGGGCTGGATAATAAAAAAAGCATCAGCGATCATGGGACTTGAAATAGAAATGTAGCACTACCAATACTCTGGGACCCCAAACCTTCTCTGAAAACTAGAGCAGCTAGCAGAATGCCCCGCTGGTGTTAGTGGAGTGCTACAAGAGGAGCATTAGGGGCATGTCACAGCCCTGACTCTAGGGTGAGGGTCAGGATTCATTAGCCCTCTAGGACAAGTCAGCAATGCCCTTTCTGGAGACAGAAGTTCATGTGAGTTACTGTAGTCATGCAACAGTGACCAACCCTCACTATGGCTTTTGACTTGAGAGAAACTGGAGGGAACGTGGGGAAATGAACATTTGACAGCAACTTGAAATGATAACGTTAAGGCAAAGATCTTTCAGGCCAAGTATTTTACTGTGAAGAATGCAAGTTTATGTCCTGTTGCCAATTTGCACCTACCCCTTCTCAGATAGTCTTTTTAGTGCTGGATTTTTTGTCTTCTAACTGTAAGCAAAGGAAAAGGTGCGCCGCTATGCAACTATTGTTTTCTCGGATATGAAGCTTCTCATTTAGCCTTGACTGAACAGTGTTTCTGGTTACTTGGCCACAAGCTAAATGCTATAATTAGGGATTTACTGCTCCCTTAGCTGTAACAGGGCTAAGCATCAGTGTAGAAAGCACTCCTGTCGTGTATTTCCTCTTGACATGCAAGCGGTTTGCTTGCTGAGTCTCCTTTTCCCCGTAGCTCTTGCAGAGGCATGGAGAAGCTGAACTGGACAGGGGCTGGCCAGTGGTTGTGGGCAGTTTTGGAGGGGTTCTTGAGTGGTAAGGGTTAGGATGAGATGAGGGAATTATGCAGGCTGTCTCCATGGGAGTTGTCTCCAGGTGGCTGGTCTGCTGCCAGAAGAGCTGTACCTCTCCTTACACATTTGTAGGGCATTTGTGCTAGCAGAGCAATGTGTTGGCCAGCGCACAGATAGAGGTGGTGAGAAATCAGTTCCCCAGGCAAGAACTCAGGAACCATTGAGATGAACTTGTTCAGGGGAGCAGGAGCTTTCAGCTTTGCTCTGCAATGAGAGGTTGTGAGGTGTGGGGAGAGCTGAACAGCACGGGGGGCATGTTGGTGTCTGGGTTTGAGCAGAGGACAGAGGATGTCATGTTCAATTGATTGCGAGGATCAATAATATGATTTTCCTCAAACATTGCCATAAAATTAAAATTGCTATCCCTGCATTGATATTGTTGTCCCTGGGCTAGAAACTATCATCCTCCTAGGAAAAGTGAATCTCATAAGAATATGTGAAACCAAATACAATAACAAGTAAAAATCCTGATAAAAATAGAACCATCACAGACATTTTACAATATTGCAGAAAACACTAATCAAGCTAAAATAAGGTGCTTGAAAACTTGAACGTTTTCCTTGTGGGAAAGGTGCCCGAACTACTCAACCTTCCAATCCTTATACCTAAAATTACTGATGAAATTCTCATAGTAAAATTAATAATTGATACACCATAATAGTTTTGTACCTTAAAACATTTGGCTGAGATTGACGCAAATGGTTGTAACTAGGGAATGCTCAACGCCGCTAGTGCCCAGCGGTTGTTAGCTAAATAGAAACATCACTCCTGGGTGTCCCAGCACTTCTAAGCATCCAAATACCACGAATAAATCAGTTTCCTACTGTACAGTGAGCTATATTTGGAACAAGTTTATTTGTAGAAATTGTAGCTTCAGCTGCCTGTGCATTTATGGAAAATGAATAGAAGCTTTACCACTCAATACGCATTTTAATGGCAAAAAGTTCCTTAGAAATAGAGCTGGTCAAATGATATCTACAAATAACCTATCTGCGGTTCTTTCTCCTATCAGTGTTTGAATAAATTCTGGTTCTTAAAACTTGCAAAGCCTTATTGTAAATAATGGTACCCCACAGTGTTTCCAATAATCTCAAAGCTATAGTAGAGATCTTGCAGGACTGAAAGCTGCTGTTTGGTCTGCTTGTTTTGTTAGCAGGGGCTTTTGAGTAACATCCATTTATCACAAAGTCAATGTCTTGGGCCTTTGACCTTCAAAGGCTCTAGATTGTCTTTTGATATATGATGGCTCAACACCTGCAAGGCTGTGGCACCTACTTGAAAGTATTGGGTCGACACCAGTTATATGTTTAGAAATTGCTGTTTCATTCCTTGTGCTTTATATATAGCCATACCACAGAAGTAATGAGCACAGCTAAGGCCATTTTACTTCCTTGCCCCTATTAACCTCTCTGAAACATAGGGAGGGAAGAGATGGGATCACAGGCCTCTCCTTTGTGCACTGCTCAGCAATACAGGCTGCTGGCAGCAAGTATGAATTCCATAGTGCACCTGCCTTCAGCACGCTGCTGGTGTCTGAATGGAATTTGTAAATTTTCTTGGTAAATGTCTGACATACCATCTTCAGAATCAAATACTGGGTCAGTATGACTCTGCATGGTGCATTGGCTTTGCTTGTGGTGTCTGGAGGAAGAGAAGAGAGGAGGGAGTAATATGCTTCAGTTTTGCTCCCCACCAGAGACGAGACCAGGAGACTGTAAATTGCTAGGAAAGAAATGTAAGATGAAGAATTCACATCTTGGTGCTATCCCAAGACTGACTGTGTTCTGTTGTGTTTTGTTTTTGTTTTTGTTTTTTTTTTCTCCAGATGCTCCTGATCTGTGCTTTACCATTCCCATCTGACCTATTGTTGACCCTAAGACCTACACAAATCATGACATTTAAAGTAAAAGAAAAGGCTGAAATCTTTTTTACTGCCTCCTGAGCCCTGGAGTCCTGGTGAAAGAGGGACTTACTCTTGTTTTCGGGTTTTCTTTCACAAACATGAAAGTCGGGGACTTTACTTAGCGAAATGAGATTTTCCCATACTGCAAGACTACAGGAGCTGCATCTTGAAAGAAACCAACAAATTGTAAGCAAGCAGTGAGTGGTGCCAACCTATTGAATCACAAGACCATCTCTGCGTGTCATTTTTGTTCCTTTACTTCACGGAGCGTAGAGGGTTTTTTTCAAGTCCAGGTGTGTTTGTAAAGTGCATGTTCACCTTTGGGTGGAAATTGTTAAAAGTGTACAGACTGTAATGAAACCAGGGATTTTTTCCTATGTGCTTCTCTGTACAGCACCTAGTACATTGGGTCCTGATGCAGATACTGGTGCTTTGAGGGCACTATGCCAATTAAGTAGTGATATTTAAATTGCTGCTAGACCATAACAACTCAGCTATAAAGGAAAAAGTTGCTTCCTAAATCTTGTTAAGGATCCTCTATTCAGGCTATTAGCAGGCAGCGAAGAATATGCAAGGCAATGGAAACCCCACTGTGTCCCAGACAAATGGACATTTGCAAGTGCAGAGGATTTTTTCAGTTTCTTATAGCTTCAAGTCTTTTTCCATTGTTTTTTGTTTGTTTGTTTGTTTGTTTTTTCATTAACAATAGTACTGACCTTACAGACTCAGAAATGGGCCAGATGGTATCCTATAGATCATCACGTAGACGACACAGACATCAGGGTGAAAAAGCAATTGGACAAAAGACTATGGAGAGACAAGAATAAAATTGGTGAAAGGCAGTTATGTTAACTCCTAACAGGTTTTTCAACCAAGCCAGTAGTCCTCACAAGCAACTGCATTTAAGGGAGCTGGCAAATCCAGCAGTATGAGAATAGACCATCATCCATTACCAGTGTGGGATTATTTACTATTCCTTCCAGGAACATGTCCAGACAAATACATATAAAGGCAATCTCAACCAGTAAGATATATCTAGGTTTTTTTGTGTCATAAACTTTTTGGTATGGATGGTTTGAGGCATGGCCATTTCAACAGCTCGGTGAGAATGGTTATCAGCTCAAGTCCTTGTCACTCTTCTTCTGATGGCAAAGGATATGGCTCCAAGGTATGTAGCTTTGCCCTCAGCCTAAAATCATCAAAGGCTCCTCAAATCACTGTTTGCTCTATGTGCACAAAGCACATCATCCCTTTCCGGTGGGAGAGCTCCGGTGACATATCTGTTTAGAATTGCCTGTGCTTATTACATGAGATATACCTGCTGGTGAAGCCTTCATGTGTATTTCATCATAGAAACAGAAAAGTAGTTTTGGAAGAGACCTTGGGAGATGCTTTAGTTCATCTTTTTCTGCAAGGCAGGTCCAAGGCAGGATCCTGCATCCCCACTGCAGATCCCCCAGACCACCTAACCCTGTGCTTTAATATCTCTTATCACTAGAAGTTTTTCCTGATGTCAAACTTTAACCTCCCACTGCAATCCAAGCCCATTACTTCTTGTCTCTGTAATAGAAGAGAGCAGTTTTGTTTCCTTTCTTTCTCTTACAGCTACTTTTAGTATATTTCCATTAAGAAATGTATACCTCTCCTTTGTTTTCCTTCTATAAACCAATCTTTTCTACTTCCTTCAGTATTTTCTCCTTCCTCATGTTTTGTAGAACTGCTATTAGTTTTCTCTGGTTAACCTTCATTTGATAAACATCTTCTGTTGTGCTCTGGCTGAGACACTGCTATTTCTGAGTGGAAAGATTGCTTTACACATCTTACTGTCAGCTCTCCTCTTCTTTCTATATATCTTCCTTGGATATTTGCCTTTTTTGAAACAGAACATCATTGTTGGCCTGTTTTTTAATTTACAATTTACTGTAACTCCCGTTTCTTCTTCAGCAGATCTGCTTAGTCAATTCTTCCCTATCTGACAGCTGCAGGATTGATTATTCTTGTCCAGATGTAAACTTCATGTCAGTCTTGTTCCATCAGATCTGTTCTCTAATTTTTCAAGAACATTTTGGTTTCTAAGTCTGTTTTGCTCAGTGTGAGTGTAGTCCTTCTGTGCTCTGTGAATTCAATAAGCACACTTTCATTAAAAAGTTGAATAATATCAAACATACACCTGCAGAGCATTCAGTTCTTCCTTCATATTTGATAGTGCACCATTGATAACTACCTTCTTTGACTACTATCTGCAATCTGCCTAAAAGTTTTACTTGGTCCTATAGTAGTTTCATATTAACTGTGATTTTCTTTCTTGTTCCTAGAAAGGTCTCAACTCAAGAGCTTTACTGAAGTGAACAGCTAACACCTATATGCTCTTTTCTATCTATGAGGCATACTCCTCTATCATAGAAGAAAATTAGACTGATTTGAGAAAATTTGTTTTTGGCAAATGCACACTGGATGTTATTCATATCTTTGTTTCCTTCTAGTTGCTTTGTTCGAAGTCAAGTTTATGCTTGATCATTTCTTTCAAACATTTTCCAGGAATGAAAATAAAACCGAAATTTCCCGGCTTGCCTTTCCCTCTTACACCCATTAATAATGATAGACACTTTACCTGCACTTTTTCAATCCTTTGAAATCTTATTTGGCCTCCATGATTTCTTAAAAATCATTAAATCACTAAATAAACTGAAAATGTTTTCTTCATTGGGACCAGTGAATTTGTAAACATAATTTACCTAAACCTTCTCCAACCTATTTTTTCTCTATTCTGGTTTCTTTCTGCTTTATCACTGGTTTGCTGATAGCAAACTTGTAATAGCTGAACTATGCAATGAAACTGAGCTCCAAAGTCACTAATAATGACTTTAATGCAAGAAATAAGAAAAACCCATCAAGTAAAAAAGCAGCTATGCTGATCTGCTGGTAACCTTCTCCAAGTCTTACAACTTGTTTATTTCTTCACTGAAACCTGTTAGTGTATTTAGGTGTTGGCTTAAGGAGTAACATGTTCTGTCATTATGAATTGCATGCATTTCTTCTCAGTTTTCTTGCAGTGAGTTTTTTTATGTCCCTGAACCTCTGACTGTGATTAGAAATCAGATAAGGAACTTACTGTCTTTTGTAAAACTAAAAGAAAATAGTGTAGCTCTAATGTTTAATACCAGGATGCTTTTTGTGGGTAATTCAATCCAAATGGTGGGTTTGCTATGGTCTCTGAAAGCCCGAATCTTTCTTTGGAGTAAAAAGGAACAGTGACAGCTCAGAGCCCTTGAATTAAGTGTGGCAATATTTAGAGACAGAGTTTGTATGGAAATCATGGATACACTGTAAATGAGCAATACATTTCTAATTTTGAATGTAATAAGATCATTTTTCTGAAGCTGATAGATGGAATAGTGCATTTGTAAAACAGTGTGCTTGTAAATTTTACGTGGTCTCTAGATTCCTGCAGACAGGTGGCTTGCTTTATTTTGGGGTCCTGAAGCAAAATTAATATCAGCAATGAATGCTTTTAAGCTGGAATGATCGCTCTGAAGAGTGTAACAAACACATGCAAAAGCCACAGCACATTTTTTTTTAGAATTTGGAAAGTTGACATTTTCCTCTTATTTTTGATTGCCTGTGCCCTTTAATTTATTCACTTTGGGAACCAGAGCAGAATCCATGAATGGTAAAGAGACAGAGTATTTTCAATGTGGTGCTTTCTCAGAGTTAATGCAAGACAATGCTCTCCATGGTGTGCCTGGGAATAATTACGCTTGGTTATGCAGAACTGCTTCCCCAAGCCACTACTTGAAGGATTTTTCTTTTCTCACTTGTGGACATGCTTTTTTATGTTTTATATAAAGCAATGCATCCTTTTCACCAGCTGAAAATAAAATGATATTATATTGGGTGCAAGAGGGCAATGGGGATCCTCTATATGAGAGAAAGTATTAAATTCCTCCTCATGTTGTGATGAAGGCTGTGTAAGTGGGTCTTTTTTTCTCCCAGAAGCAATTATTTAGTGTAATAAACTATATCTGTAGGAGACTGTAAACCTTCACACAAACCCAACCCCTTTCCTTGTTGCCTGTCAATTTCCAACTTCTGCTGCCCAAAGAGAAGCTCTATTTGTGTCGCTCATCCTGTGAGGTCAGAGGGCTGAGGGCCTGCCAGGGAAGTCATTCTTCAGACTGGGCACCAGTAAGCCACAGGGAACTCCCAGCATTTTTCCACTGCAGAGATAGGGGGTGTCCCCTCTGCGATTTCCTTGTGTTACAGATGATTGTAGGTGTAATTCTTACCTGACGATGTTACTTGTGTTTCTCTCCTGACTCAACGGAAAGAGGCACTATACCTAAACTCTCAGTTAGAAGAAAAAAGAAAATTCAGCTGGTACTAGCATGAAGTGATGAGAAGTGGTTTAAATGAAAAATGATGAGCAGGGGAAGCTACCCCTTCAACAGCGCCTGGGGAAAAAATAGCAAAATCCTTTCATATAGCCTGGTCCATTTTAAACTGCTAAGCAACAGATTTGCCTACAATTTATGAAACCAAGGGAGACAATGCTCTTCTGTACTGTCTCATTGTCACTCAAGTTGCTCATGCTGACTAAAAAGGCTTGAATTGCGTGTTTCCCATAGCTGTGCCATTTACACCCTGAAGCTCTTGTCCCCTGTATGGCTAAAGAAGGTTTATAATTTAACCAAGGTTATGTTTTCACTCAAACAAATTGCATTTTCATTCAAACTTATGAAAATATTTCTTTTCAGGAGATGGATGTCAAGTACAAAGAGAAAGTGCAGCCACAGAGGGACCAAGGAAAGGTATTTTCCTTGCCAAATTTCAGCTATGCTTAGTTAAAAAGGATAGAATGGCTGTAAGATTTATTTTATTCCTATATACCATTATGGATGTTTAAATTCATGCTAGTTGTTTACAAGTGCACTAGAAGCATGGACCTTGGTAGGATATGTGGACTGCAAGTATAAAATAGAGGTCAATCCTTTCCGTCCATAGTTAGCAGCCTGGAAGACATGATGTGTATTAACTAACACATGGAGAAGTGGTGAGGTTGAAAGGAGCAGAAGAAACAACACCAGTGGGTGTGACAACACCACCAAAACTCACAACCTTAGCAGGTGACTTAGAACTTTTGAGTGTTGTGATTTATCCGAAGTATGTGGAAAGAAGTGGATGTCTGAAAGTCTCACCTTCCCATTTTTTATTGTCTTAAGTTTCTAAACTTCACAGTCATAACGAAAAGTTTGTAATGCAACCAGAAAATGAGAAATAAAATACCCACAACTCACTGAATTAAATTTAAAATGCATCGAGTTGGACTTGATGATCCTGATGGGTCTCTTCCAACTTGAGATATTCTATGATCCTATGATAAAAGTCCTAAAATATATTTATTTATTAAAGAACCTCCCACATTATTCTAAGAAAATTTTAGTTTTCTGGGCAGAGGAATATATTCTTGTGTTGGAATAGAGCAAATAAATATGACTTTTTTTTCTTACTGCTTGGAAACTGCCCTGAAATTAAAATATAAAAAGAAAAACTTCCTTTGGCAGGTCTTAAGCCTGTATGTTAGCCCAAATTCAATAAACATGAGCAACTGAAATATACATATTTTGAAAACATTAAATCAATTGCAACTGTTTCTCATAGCAACACTGTATTTTAAGAGATAGTATTATTAACATTTATTCGTTGTAACTTAGCAAAGAGTAACATTTCCTCTGTTATAGCAATGTAGAAACTGACAAATTCATTCCTTTCTCTCCCATCTTGTTTCCTCTAAGAAAGAAACAGGCAGTAAAAGGTGCTTAGAATCTGGGAAAGGGGCAAGAAGAGCAAATATGTTAATAACCCTGAAAATCTGGAATATTCAAGTATGAGTGGGAAGAAAGAGGTGAAAAACACAGAATTCCCTTGGGAAAGGGCCAAAGAAAAATAATTTAGACCTGTTCCTTGCTAGAAAAGGGATTGTTCTTTACTGTAATTTTTGCTAAAAGTCCTGTTAGATTTTGTCTATTCTGCTCCTGCAGTTTTCCTGAGAATTAGCAAAATTCTTGATAAACTCAGTACAAGTTGCTTCTTAATACAACGCAGTACAGCAGAGACAAAGGGCCAAAATCTTCACTCTTCATTGTGTCAGTAAATGCAAAACACATTTGTCAGGTAGAGTTACTGATTTCCTGTGAAACCTGTGGAGCCTATGGTGCAAATTCTGGCTAGTGGATTTTAATTTTCATGGGCGGTTTTGTCATGATTCATTCTTTCATGCAAATGAACTTTTAATTCTAACATTTATTTTCTTTTTTCCCTGCTCAGTAGCACCCCCTTAAAGGGGAGGAAGATACTGAAATAGTGAAGTACTTTTTCTAGGAATAAACAATATGGCAATTTGTAATATATTTTTCTTATAGTTGACTATCTTCTACAAAATGTCTGTGCTTTCACACTGTTTCTTTCTTTTGCTTTCTTCATATTGGTCTTTGCTTACTTTCGATTGAATTCCACAAGCAATTTTTTTTTTATGGTAACTCCATGGCAAATTCTCTGGAAAATAAGAATGACATACTGTCTTATATTGTAGTGACAGGGATTACTTTGTGTCTCTTCGCAAGATCTTTTTGAGATCACGAAGGTATAAATTGATATCTTAATGATTTACAGGTATATTAGTTCATTATTACCTCAGGAATATTCGATAAGCTCTTGATAGCATGGTTACAATAATGTGTATCACCTATACAGTGACGTAAGATAAGTTTTCTCTCTATGCAAAGCTATTTATTTTTCCTTACCTCTCTTTTTAAAGCCCATTTTGGGTCAAGAGCTGTTATACTCTCACCACGTTTTTTTTTTTTTCCGAAAACATGACTGGTTCCTCTGTTTCCTTCATTAAATTTGGTAGAGGTTATGTGCATGGACCACAAAAATCAGGATCCATTTTTACCCTTTGATAGCAGTGTGACTGAGAGGCAAGTGGTGTGGGACTACTCTGTCACTTCTCAGCACAACCGCTTTGACATGGTAGATGATGCTTACTGCTTTTATGTTTTGTGTAAGGGACGCGCCTCCCACCCCAGTCTTTGTTATGTGTATTACAAGAGCAGAGGGTTTAATTTTAAGTCAGAACAAGAGGGAAAACTCACCTCAGCCATATTAAAGCTGGGTTAGTATATTCTGAATGACATCAGCAGAGTGTCTTTGTAATGATGTAGCATTCATGTTTATGGTAGTGTGAATTAACAAGGTTCGTTATTAGAATAATGTTGGCTTGGGTTTATTTAGTTGGGTTATTTTTCTACTAACAAAAATTAATAAAAATATGAATAATTTTCAAGACAGTCTGAGTCTTACAGTGTCTTCTCTGTTCTTTTGCAGTGCCGCATTGCATAATGCTATTGAATTAGGCCATTAAAGTGTGAAGAAAGTTGCAAAAAATCAAACTATGTAGCTTAACAGTATTGCTCTCACTTGATTAGGAAGGGCTTTTGTATTCTAAAGCAGATGTTTGAAATGGAACAAGGGGAACAGGCTGAATACAAACAATAAAAGAAGATTATAAATTGTGGTGAATTTCAAATAGAAACAAAAGTATAGACAGATGAGGGAGACAAATACACTGTTATTCTACATGTTAATGTACAAGTCACCTTAAACCATTGCTCTGTATAGTCTGCAGGGGTTGTCAAAGCAAGTACACAAGAAAAAAGTGAAGTAGCTGCCTCACTATGGCTTTATGGAATGACATTTCGCAATACTCAAAAATCAGACAATGTCCTTTCTAGCAATGTTGCAAGAAGAGAAGCAAAGATTTAGAATTCAAATGGCAAACATCCAGTCTCCCAAAATATGAATTTTAACTTGTTTATTTACGTAAGATATTCTTGTAGCGTTTGCCCTTCTGGGTCTATAAGTGTATATTTGGGGAAACAGATTATCCCACATCTGCCTGCTGCAGGGCTATGACACTTTTTCCTGTAGCATATGGTGTTATGAGCTACCATCATAGACAGGATATTGAGCCAGATGGACAGGTCCTGTACAAAACTGTAGTTTGTGTGAGGATGTGCCCAAACTTAAGAGGTGATTTTTGGCATGACAAGTATTACTGCAAGTATTCCTCTGTAGAATCTTTCTTAGGTAAAGCGTAATAACAGTGTTTTCTTCTAATGAGTTTGAGTGCACACACATTTTCTTTTTCCTCACAATGACAAGCAACAATTTCCTTCTACCTTTTGTCCTGGTGCCAGTTTTTACTGTGCTGGTCATTTAGTGGTGTTGAATGTCCAGACTATTGATTCCGTTGAATTTGAGGTACATTTTTAAAACAATCTGCAGGTCTGTTTTCTCATAAATTGGTAAAAAATGCATATCTGTCCATATAATTACAACTTGTTATTAAAAATAAGAAGAGTTCTTATGTCTAAAATTGGACAAATACTTTGAAAACCCTCTGTAATGTGTTTTTTGATTACCAGAGATTAGTTGGCACTAGTACTTGCTTTTTGTAGATGGCTGTAAAATATCGGCATTTATCAGTTAACTGCTTTGGCTGACTTCCATGGAAAAGAACAGAATAGTGGTCTTGAGCACATATCAGTTTCAGTAACTATATGATTGTGTGCACAAAATTATGTGCGCATATATATAGACAGAAATGTATGTTTTTCAGTTTGTATGTGTATCTGCATACATACATACAGCTACATATGAAATCTATACATTTTTCATTTTGTTGATGACTGCTGGTACCGTAAAGTGTCCTAATTTTCCAGAGAGATTTTTAGAGCACTCAGTAGTCTCTGAAGAGTTGATCCCATAGAGTGTGTCAAATTAGGTAACAAATCTATGTTTTAAGCTTGGGAATTTTGGAAACACAGATTGAAAAAAGATATAGACACCAATTTAGTGTAGTTTCTTCTACTGTGTATACATAAAGGTATCCCGTTTCTGAAAAGAGTGCACTTCTATTTTATGTTTCTTCAGTTCTCATCTAATTGATACAACTTCAAGGACGTCAGTTCAAGGCAATCTCTGTGTTGTATTGCATCAGCCCTTGCTTTCAAAAAATGTCTACCTACTGCAGCTTCTGAGTGAAAAATAAAAATACCAAGATTAAATACAGGACACTCTTTGGTCAGTGCTGCCAACTTCCATATAGCTTTACTAAGAATTCAGTTCCACTAAGACCCCACAGAGTAGAAGGAATCAGAGACTGTGCTGTAAACCCAAGTTTAACACGAATCTCCTTTTGCTCTGTTCCACAGTTATTTGTGCTGCAGCTGCTCTGATTCCATTGCAGATCTCTCCTCTTTTTAAAATAAGCTATGTTACCACGAGAAAAGCTGTCAGTTAGAAGTGTATAAAGCGGGGAGGCAACAAGGAGAGAGTGTGCTTTTAACTCTCCAATATTTTTCTTTCTCTTTAAAACTTCAAGCACAGTCAAATGTGTCAATAAAATCTAGCTGAAATACTGCAAATAGTTGGTGGTGTTTTTTTTTTTTTTTTCTGCAGCAGTCAAAACAGTGTCAATACTGAGGTGAACTGACATCAAAATATATTTGAAAGCCTCATGAATACCAATCTTTTCAGACAGGGGGTCTCTTTAAAAAGCAGTTTCTATCAAAGATTCAATTTGAACTCTTCCTTTTGCTTTGAATTATACAGAAGACATCTTTGAAGAACATGACCTGCTTTACATCATTCAAACACATAATACAAGAGAGAATTTTTCTTTTCATCTGACCCTATGGGAGATGTTGTACATCCCCAGTGCACATGCCCTGGTACTGATACAGCAGATGACACATAAATGGAGTGACATCATTCACAACTGATGATTAAATACTTCCTAGGGACTCACAAAATAGTTTTGCAGAAAATGAAAATGGAAACTAGGCAATAATTGGAGCTTTCAGACTCCCTTATTCTTCTGATTCCACTTTTTTCCTTAACGTGTTATTCCTGCATCTTACCTTTTTACAGTAGATGAAATATTAACTGTCTTGTTTACTGGTACTTTGTATGATTTAAATGATTGGTTTATGCTAAACAAGTGAAATCATGCTACTGTTCACAAGTATATCTATTTTAGTGACCTTTCATTCAAGGACACTTTATAGCAATACTTTGAAGATGTTAACCTAAAATATCCATGTGCTGTATTTTTATGTTCATTTTTGAGACAGGTAAACTGGGAGCAGAGGAGGGCACAGGTAGTGGCAGGTAAGGATAGCAGAAGTCCTGACTCCTGGACACTGTCTCTAGCCATGACATTCAGCCACCCCTATAGTTTTCTGC
Source organism: Burhinus bistriatus (assembly GCA_013397275.1). Lineage (NCBI taxonomy): Eukaryota > Metazoa > Chordata > Aves > Charadriiformes > Burhinidae > Burhinus > Burhinus bistriatus. Next base: position 20,982 of record VYXH01008857.1, read on the forward strand.
AGTCTTGTCACACTCATGACCTGAAAATAGCATTAATTGCAGAGTCCCTGTGAGATTATGGTATAACTTCTAACTAATCAAACAATAGATACCCTAAGAAAAGAAAACATTGACAACATCTTTGGTGTGGATAATGATTCTGCATTTTGAACTTTAGAGACTGGCATTGTTCTTTGTTTTATTCTGAATTGTATGTAATTGTGATAAGCAGATCAAAGTGTGCAGTAACAAAGAAAGAGGCAGGTGGTTATTTTATAATTAATTAAGCTTTTTCTCTGTTTGAAGCTGCTTATTTGAAGTATGATAGACAGTTTACCTGAACATGTGAGAAAAGTTAATCCCTCCACCCTGACCTTTGGTATACAAAGTTGTGCTTCCAGTGGAAAATGCAATAAATACCAAGTCCTTTGGGTACTAGCTGTTTGCATTAATGTTTTCTATGCTGGATCTTAAGTCATAGATTTCCTGTCAGCAGTTCTTTGTACTTGTGGTGTGTAATAGGCTGAGTTGTGAGTAGAATGCAGTGCCTAGTGCTGTCTGTGCTGACATGCTGAATATTTTTAGACCACGCATGTATGTAAAAAATATACTTTTTTTCTCCAATTACAGTTCAGTATTGAAGCTTTGAAGGAATTGCTCACTGCATTCCTTAGGGAGTTAGTCACAATAATATCAAGAGAATTACGAACACCCATCAATGTGGCTAGAGAGACTCCAAAAAGGAAAACGAGGTATATGAGATTTGTTGACCCATTCAACATAAAGAAGTATGATAGCATAAACTTTCTGTCACTCAGCTCAGGTCTCAGATCTCCTTTTGGAGGAGGAGGGAGAGACAGAGCATAAGGCAGAAAGCTCTTTGTACTTCTATGAAAATGAGGAGTGGCAGAGTGAGTGTTCCCATGACCACTGCCCACCTGTATACAGTTATTCTGCCAGAAGTCTTTGTGTCAAAATAGTCAATTCCTTGGGATACACTGGGCTTCATTTTGTGCCTCTATGAAGACTAATTCATTATCCTGTTTTCTTAACAGTTCCAGAATTTTTGACTGCTTTGGTGGGCACCTACCATTGCCTTTCTAGTTTAGTCAACAGAAGATACAAGATGCCTTATACCTTCATCCCATAGGTCTATCTTCATACACAAAAATTACAGATGAAAGTATATTTTCTAGGTATATGTCACTTTAAATATACATCTGAACTCTTATAACTATTATAAATAATTACTTATGGGTTTTGAATGTATCTGGAAATTCCTGAGATTTGAACTCAGTTTTGTATATATGTTTTCTAGGCCATTAACATTTTTTTGATTGATATTATTATCTTTTATTTTACTTACATATTTAAATTTATTTAATTTCTCTTGTCAGAAAGCAATACTTCACCTTTAGCATAGCAATGAAACTCTGACATTTGGGGAGTGTCAATGTAACAATCAAAAATTTTTTTTTGGGGAAAACTATATTGTCCTTAGTAGAGTCAATAAAGTCTGCCAATCAAGCAAGCTTCTCAGTTGTGCAAGAGGAGCTTTATAATACCAAATTTGTCCCTCAGCACTTCTCTCTTAGAGAGTGCCTAACACAGAAGCAGGACTTTAGGCTTCTACCTACAAAGTACTTAAGTATGTACATAACTTAAAGCTTATGAATACTTCCATTGAGTTCAATGGGGCCATTCACATGCTTAATGTTGTCTGTCTGATTAAGTGCATTGGGAAATCGAATCTTAGCCTGGACCAGGGTACATACCCTGATGTTGCTCTAACTCAAACAGAGATTTAACCAGAAATAGGCGTACTGTGTTTTGCTTTGTTTCTTTCCATAGCTAGAAAAATGCTGATTTAACTCTCCTTTGAAAAATAGTAATTTAATTTTTGAGGGAGTAACATTGCAGGAGCTCGAAACTCTGCTTGGTTCTCCCTTACTTGTTTTAACTACGTGTGTGAAATGAGCTATTTAGATTAATTATTAAACGAGTTCTTTTACAATTAACTGATCTCACCCCTCCCTCCTATTGGGTGACTGGTCTCCTTGTGTTTCTGTGAAAACATGGCTCTATTTCATGTATCAGGCGTCAGGTAGTAAAAGGAAAGAATTCTGTGCTTCTGAGATAGAATGGTTTTAATTAAGAAATCTTTTAGGGAGATGCTAAAGCTGATGTTACATTTCTAGCCAACAGAATGCAAACAGGCTTCTCAGTGCCTTTTCCAAAATTACCAAAAACTATCAGATAGCTTTCTGTGATGGCATGACTGGCTGGATAGATGAGGGGAGAGCAGTGGACATTTTTTACCTCAACTTCAGCAAGGCTTTTAATACCATCGCCCATAGCAGCCTCATAAGTAAGCTTGGGAAGTATGGGTTAGATGGACAGTGAGGTGGATTGTGAAGTGGCTGAATGGCAGAGCTCGGAGGGTTGTGATTAGTGGCACAGTCTGGTTGGAGGCCAGCGTTCCCCAGGGGTCAGTACTGGGTCCAGACCTGTTCAACATATTCATCAATGACCTGGATGAAGGGACAGAGTGTACCCTCAGCAAGTTTACTGATGACACAAAACTGGGAGGGGTGGCTCACACACCAGAAGGCTGTGCTGCCATCCAGTGAGACCTGGACAGGCTAGAGAGCTAGGCTGAGAAGAACTTAAGGAAGTTCAACAAGGGCAAGTGTAGGGTTCTGCACCTAGGGAGGAATAAGCCCATGCACCAGTACTACAGGTTAAGAGTTGAACTGCTGGAAAGCAGNAGTCTCCTTCTCTGGAGATATTCAAACCCCATCTGCATGCTTTCCTGTCCAGCCTACTGTGGGTGAACCTGCTTTGGCAGGGGCATTGGACTAGACGATCTCCGAAGGTCCCTTCCCTACCATTCTGTGATTCTGTGATTCTGTGATCCCTGTGCAGTCCATGCTCCTAAGTCAAAGTTCCACGTATGTCTTTACTGATCCAAATCGGGGTCACTGTAATGCACAGACAGCATTTACTCTAAATCAAATAGTTCCTGACATCATGAGAAATTTCTACACAAGTTGTCATGGCTATATATTATAAATATATGCCACAGTATTCCTACATGGGAATGATAGCAAACATGCACCCTGAAAGCTATTTTTAAAAATGGCAGTGTGAGATAAATAGGATGATGATTCAACACTTAATCATTTAGTGTAATTTTCCTACTTACTTCACTAAGTACTTTATTTACTTTGAGCCAGTTTATCTTAGACAAAAAGTTGGTTTTCTTAATTTGTCTCTTATTAGTTTTAGGCTCACTATGAATTGTCTTTAAATTCTCTTTAAACAGAATCAGCTATATTTTAAAACATAAACATGGAGTTGCTTATTTTATTCTATGTACACAAATTCAATGCAAACAAAACAAGAATAAGACTGAAGTGATTCATTTTTTAAAGCAAGAAGTATGTTACCAGGGCTTTGGCTAATAAATAAGGTTTTTTTCCCAGTCAATTTAGCATTACTTTCTAGATATTATGCATGTATAAATAATTCTATGTATTGACAGAATGTAGATGCTATCAGAGATTAAGGAAGAAAAATTATTCTTTTTCTTGTAGTGCTTCTTTCAAATGCTTCTCTCCCTTAGAAAATGTCTCCTGTGGTACGCAATGAAGGTAAAGCATGTAATAGAGTGATTTGGCATCATGAATGAATTCAGGGAAGCAGCCAACAGAATAAACTCTAGCTACGGAGAGTTTTTAGATAGGGTCATCACAATTATCTTCTTATTAAAATGATAAAGAACATAACATATGAAAATATTGCCTTATTACCATTTTAAGTGTTGAAGAATCTTTTCCCATGATTTGAAAACTGATTCAACATGCTAGCACTGTGTGGTTAGGAAAAAAGTAGCACACTAGCATAGGACAGCATGCTAAAGGCTTCTATAAAACAATTTTAGAAAGTTTGGTTGTCACCTCAAATCCTTTGCTTGCAGATTTCTTATTTCACCACTGCCAAATGAGAAAATTTGCACGGAAACAAGCTTTTGTTTCCTCTTCATATCAAACCCTAAGCAAAAGGCAAAATAAACCAATACTGTGCCTATGTTTTTTGATCAGAGTTCTTTGTTCATCATTAATTTTTAAGTTGTGAGAAATTACACTATTGATTCATATTTCTCTGAGAAACTCCTGGCATAATGCAGACTTCATTGATGCGGAGCCCTACTTATACACTGGGAATTAAGCCCAATACCTTATTCTAAGTCCTTATTCTTAAATTAGAGGGAACAGTTTCGAGATCCTTATTCTGTAGCTTGTCAGAAAGTTGGACAAAATCACTACTAAGGTAATGTTGGCACTGAAATTATTACCTGCTCTTTTGGCTGTCTGATTATTTTCCACCTACTCCACAACAGAAGGATGGATTTACAATGAAAAAAATACCAAAACATCTGAAAACCAAAATAGAAATGGAATTTAAGAAATTCAGCATCGATGATTCCTGCTACAGACTTTCAGTGTGATCTTTAGGGAAACCTTCAAGAGCTCTGCCCTGACATCCATATTGCTGTGGTAGGTCTGATGAATTTACATGCATAAGAAAGGGGTTCAGGCAGGCTAAATCTGCAAGATTTTTATGAACCACTTAAAAAGTACTTCGACATCGTCAGCTGGGAGGTTCTATATCAGACATGGACTAAAAGAGTGTTGAATGTTCATCAGCTAAACTCTCCTCTGCACTGTTGATATAGCAAACAAGACTTTTGGAAGACTCTTTGATTTAAAAACAGTGAACAAGTTGCTGTTACACTACTGCAGGTTTCAGTGAACTGTACCTTCCCAAATGCCAAGTCTTTGTTAAAAAGAGAATTACTCATGGCCAGTTACCTGTAAGTAACTGACATGTATACAGCAACATTAAAGCAAGGTCAAATAATAAAAACCAACAACAGTTGATGGAAAACTTCTAACCTTCTACCTAAACTTTCACCTCTGAATTTTAATTTCTTTTTTTCAGCATTTCCTGAATCTAGAAAAGTTAGCCCATGAGTCAAGTAATATGAGAAAATCACATTTCATACAAAATGTCACTGTGTTGTGCTGTTTTCCCACTTTTCACTTCTCCTGCAATGAATCAACAGCTGAATTAAATGTCAAACGTCTTACATCCTGGTGATTCCCCTGCCACAGGTGAAGCATTTTGCTAGTGTACATTAGTTGTTTCAACCAGCTATTATTATTATACTAACTATGAAGATGTGGAAAGCAAGACCCTCAGGAATTGTGAGATGCAACAGAATAACTGGTTTAGAATTTATCCTGCTGGGCTGCCAGTTATCCATATCTAATTGTCCGTAAATGGCCACATAGGAAAGGTAATGCTGGGACAGTTGTAATTCCAGCTAGGTATATGGGTAACCTTCAATGCCAGCTCAATCATCTTTTCAGAAAGATTCAATGGCCTTTGTTGATGGATCAGTCAAGTAGGAGAAGGAAATCTGGCCTTGGAAGACCTTGGCTATACCTTTTATTCTCCCTGTGGCATATGCACATGATGAGACACCAATTGTGGAAGAACTCTGAGAGCAGGTGTGTTATTAGGAAAATCCCTCTCCAGAGTTAAAGAAAATCTCAGCATTCCTCTGCATTAAGGTTTTTACAGAGCACTGCAAAGACAGGAGAAGAAAAGCGTTTAATTTGAGGTAAAGACAGTGTAATCTGGGGCTACATATTTATGTAAGAACGTTCCAAGTGAGATATTACGTTTTAAAGCCTGGCTGGTCATTTACAGAATTTGACAGCTGATCATGGAGACCTCAAGGCAGCCAGGAGTACTTGTATTCCAGTAGCATTTCTTCTGGGTGCGGGCCAGTTTCACCATTAGGTGTTCATCTTTGAAATGTTGTGAGTCTGGGACCATGCACATGGGCCTATAGAGTGGATAAGTGTGTGACATATTAGGGATGTCTTGTGTTGATGACTTGCAGGTCTCCACTTCTGAATTTGTGGCAATGACTCCTTTGCACTGATCACGTACCAGTGGAGACTCTGTGTATATCACATATATTACAAAAAGCCTATTTTAACAAATTATTTTAACAAATTATTTTAGAAGTTTTTAAAAGTGGAAAATTAGTTTTATGTATAAGTATACACGGACATACATACATATGTTTTTTCTTCCAACTGTAAAATTAGATGCCTTATTTATCAAATACAGGACAGGAATAATGAAACTTAAAAGCTTCTGAATGTGGCTTATTAATAGCATTTCTTTATGTAAAAATGAGCAATCAGAATTTTCCAGAGTTAAAAGCTACTGTATCATTGCTGTTAAAAAACTGAAGAGGTACCCCTTTTTCAGTGAAAAGAGCACACGTTTTTATATCTGTAAATGAGATTTGACTGTAAAATGAGGACTTTTTTGTCTAAGAAAATTTGTCACAGTCACAGAAGTTATCATCCTCAGTGAATCTTGGTTGATTTGTTTCATTTTTCTGGGTACAAGAAGTAAGAAGAGTTTGGTTTTTTGTTTTTTTTTTTT
>VYXH01008857.1:33338-58259 GCA_013397275.1 Burhinus bistriatus
CAACTGGAATACTGTGTCCAGTTCTGGGCTCCCCAGCTCAAGTGGGACAGGGAACTACTGGAGAGAGTCCAGCGTAGGGCAACAAAGATGATTGGGGGATTGGAGCACCTCCCTTCTGAGGAAAGGCTGAGAGAGCTGGGACTCTTTAGCCTGGAGAAGAGAAGGCTGAGGGGAGACCTTATTCTTGCTTAGAAGTATCTAAAGGGTGGGTTGGAGGCAGATGGAGGCAGGCTCTTTTCAGTGGTTGCCAGTGACAGGACGAGGGGCAACGGGCACAAGTTGGAACATAGGAAGTTCCATTCAAACATAAGAAACAACTTCTTGACGGTGAGGGTGACAGAGCACTGGAACAGGCTGCCCAGGGAAGTTGTGGAGTCCCCTTCTCTGGAGATTTTCAAGACCCTCCTGGATGCAGTCCTGAGTAATGTGCTGTAGGCATTCCTGCGTCAGTAGGGGAGTTGGAGTAGGTGATCTCTAGAGGTCCCTTCCAACTCTGAAAATTCTGTGATTCTGTGACTCCAGCATGAAAGGACCACATGAAAGTACAAAAGTACAACAGCACTTTGCTTCAGGTTTGAACTACAGACAGTAGTAAGTTAAATACTTTCTTCACTCATGGTCCATTTAAACACAAACCATGGCATAATACCGATTTCTTACACAGAAATACAAAAAAATGGCACTCAGGACACTGTGGGGACTGGGGGCTGCTGGGGACCAGGAGGGTCAGGTGCTACCATGGGGGTGGCAGGACAAGACCTGGCAGCCAGGGCTGTCCCACTGCCCCACCAGGGAGCAGGGCAGCTGAGGGGCAGCTGGGGCTGTCCCAGCCCCAGGCATCAAGGCACCTCCCTGGGGATGGGGACAGGGATGGGACTGAGGTCCTGGGCTGGGCTGAAACAGGGCATATCACCTGTCAAGCGTTTCAAGAAGTAAAAGTTTCTGCGAAACCTAATTACTGGTAATAGCAGGATATTACTAACTTGTACACTGGAGGTGTGATTGCTTAGTCTTTTGTAAACCACCTGCTTTTCCTAACACCACTGCCAAGAGAATGGCTCTGTCCAGAGCTGTGGCAAAATTCTGCTTTCTGATTTTTGAAAATAACTTGAGTCCCATAACCCATTATACACACCTGGCTTTCATGGTACTATTGCCATCGTAAGGAAAAGCTAAGATTAAATCTATAGGGGAAACATTACAAAAGAAAGTTTTCTGTTTGCTAGGTAATATTCTTAAATGACACATGAACAGTCAAATCCCATCAAAGATGAGATTGTGCATGTGCTTAAAATCCAGTACCTGCGGGTGACTTGCTGAATTGGTGCTTTGGCTGTCAAATTGTCCTACAAAGATATATAACTCTTGGTCATTTCAGAGATTCAGAAAATAGATTTTTTTGTGGAAACAGAGGTATCCTCAGGACTACATGGTAATTCTTTTGAACATTAAGAAATAAAGCAAAATGGCTTGCTTAGTGAACAGATGCTAGTCCCTATGAATTCAAACATATCAGTGGCAAAAAAGAGGTTTTATCTAAGGTTCATGAAAATTTTCTACTGAATGTATTTTTACTGAAAAAATGGTGTGAAGCGTAAGTGAAATATTTACAAAGATGTTTGCTTTTGCAAGGAAAACTTGATTTCTCAAAGTCAACCTTTTCATATCTTAAATAATGACATTGAAAACTAAAATAATTTCATTTAATTTATTTTCTTGTATGATTTACTAAGAGGATTTGTTTTGTTTCTTTGTTTGTTTCTTTGTTTGTTTCCCTTCTACAAGCTGGATTTCTCAGCTGCGTTATGTCTTACAAGCAACACCATGGCTGGAAAATATCTTGTTGCAATTGCCTCCTTTTACCACAAGCAAGATTATGTTTCATCACAGCATGATGGGCACTAACAGAGACATCAGGAAGTCCAGTTTATAAAGGACCACAGGAGGGAATAAAATAAACTACAATTCTTTTATGTCTCTAAATCTCATTACCGTTTCCATTAGCTTTCAATTTTTAGCTGGCAGCATGTCCATGGTCACTTTAGTCAAAAATGACTTTTTAGAAATTTATTATCATTGAATTGTCCACAGAGAATAAGTCTGCCTTCAGATGTTGATGATTTTTCTTTATGCTTCACTCACAACATAGTTGTAATTTGTTAGGCTCATGAATCAAGAAACACATTTAGGGAGTAATATAGACTTGGATAATTAAGCCTAACATGGAGGTGCACTGGTGACAATGACAGCTGCCCATATGGTCTGCCTACCTGGGTAACCTGGAAGTTAAAGGGCAGAGTTGTAAGGCAGAAAAGAAAGTGGTACCCATGATTTCTGCTCATAGGAGTGAGAAAGGAAAGGTGTTGTTCATACCTAGTTAAGCAGATGTTCAAAATGCAAGTTTACAGCACCCTGTGTTCTCAGATTCCTGTGTCCGGTGGTTCTTTGACATACCCTTGAGATCCCTTGAACTCACTGGGTACAGCTCCATACTGACAGAGGAAAATAAGCAGTTAAACTTGCTTGTGGATTAAGAAAAATCTAAGTAAGAATCAGAGGAGGTGGTGTTACATGCTGGGACAGAAAACTGTTGGAAGTAGAAAACTAAGACTTCAGATTGTTTTGAGAGGTTAACACTGGAGCAACACACATAGAGATCTACAGTTTTTCAGTGTCCGGTACTTATATTCAGAATAATCCCCAAGACAGTAAAATGACGAGATGAACCTTTTGAAAGTTATGGTAATACTCAGTGGAAAGACACACCATTCAGTTAGACATAGAAACTTACAGCTTTTGGGCAGTCACTGGTAAGTGAGCTGGCACCCTGCCGAAATGAAAAGGGCAATGACATTTGCCTGCTTTCTGAGAAAGCTCTCTGTTACATTACAGTCACGTCCAATATCTCAGGGCATTGTCTGTAGCTGTGAGGGGAGTTAAGCTCTTACTGTATATGAATGAATTAACTGTACATACGTATGTAACTCTGTGTATATAGGATCATATGTATTGGTTTAACAGGATTTGATGCATTCTTTTATCTTACTGCCCTTTCTAAAGGCAGATTAGCATTCATATGAAACTGTTTAGAACATCATTTGGCCCACAATTACTGCCAGCGCTGAGATCACAGAAACAAACTAACCTCTCTCCCTCAGAAACAGAGAGGCAAACAGACAAAACCAAAACCCAAAAAAGCTCAACAAGATTTTCTGATCAATTTTTGAGTGTTATGAGCTGTTAGCAGGAGAATGCAAAATAAAAAAAAGCCAAACCAAAAACACAAAACAACACCAAAAAAACCAAACAAACCTCAAAAAAACCCCCAAACCTTCACAAGGGAATTTACAAAGGCAAGCTAAGTCTAGAAATCAGTAAACATGCACACTATGGTGCTATTTTTTGCAGTCTCTTTGTAGAGTAGCAATACACTTTAAGGTAACTCAGCCATGTTTAATTACTCATTTGATAATGAACTTCTTCCTGGTACATCAGGTGACTATATTATACAGTGCAAAAACATTATTGTCCTAACCTCATTGGTATAAAAAAGATGGTGTCAGTAAGTTAGTCTATTTCCTCTCCCTGTCATTTAACACAATGTTAACAACAAAGTTGTCTGACAGGGTTATGTGGTATGTTTATTCACATTGATGAAACTATTAATGTAGTTTGAGTCTCTGAATTTTACGTGGTCAGATTTCTGCAACAAATAACATTAAGGATTTTATACATTTTGCAGAAGATAAATAAAAATATATTCTGTGTAAGTGTGCAGGTTGAGTGTGCCATTTCTTACTGTTACGGCATATTGACACTATTAATATTATACTATAATTGCATAGATGTGAAAAGGTGTTTTGTAAGGATATATGTTGTGGAAGTTTGAAAATGACTAAATCACGTTGACAGAAACATTTTTTACATCAATTTAGTATGTTGTTGCATAACTTATTTTTTTAACTCTGTTAGAAAAATGAATACAAAACTTCCTACACCCTGAGATTTTGCCGTGGCAGTACTTGCTAAAACAAGCAGTGACCATCTATACTCACCCATATTTTTAGTAAAATTATAGCATTATCTCATTCTTAACTTTCTGCAGAAAAAGGGAGCTAATTAAATATACTGCTATTAGAAGTGAAGTCCATATAATGACTCCATAGTTTTCAGCTCAAAAATCTGCTTAATGTCTTCTTTATTGCTGACCATCCAGACAGACAAACAAAATTGCAGCTCCAAATCTGATTAATGAAATTAAGATTAATGACCAAGGAGGATAAGATTTCCTCATGCTGTTGATCTAATGTTGTTTATAGCTTTGTCTAAGGCCAGCCCACACCTGCCATTGGCTTTTTCTCTCTTTGTAATGAGGGAGTCAATGTTTCAAAAAAAAGCAGGATGTAAAATCAACTTTTTTACAGAACAGGTTTTGCTTGCACTTTTAGGAATATAGTAACTTCTGAAAGTGGGAATGTCAGAACTGTAATGTTCTACTTAAAAACTACTATTTTTAGACAACCGTCTTCCTTTCTGACGTCCAAGTGGTGCATAAAATCCTTTTCTCATCTTCATTCAAGATCTGGAAAGTTATGTAAGGAGAAGCCCCACTTACACCTTTAATTACATAGCTATACCATAGACGCTCTGTTAATAATATGAAGAATTTCAAATATTGTAGACATGGACTAGCTTCACTTTAGAAAAATGTATAGACTACAGCCACAAGACATATCTCTATAAAATTGCATGAAATTCCCAGTTCTGATTGGAAATAAGAAGATCATTACATACAATATTTTTCTCTATATATTTCTTGTTTTAAGAACATGTTCAGCTGCATGTTGTGGAAAACTTGTAGTTACTTCAGGATTTTAATCGTTTCTCTAGAAATGAAATATGAAAATCTTCAAATAAAGATTTTTTTTTTTAATAGTATGAAGAATTTCTACTTTCCTAAAGTGTGCCTGGACTTACTTTGAAATTTCTAGTGAAAATTAAAATGTACAAGGTCAGTGTGATTTCAGTTTTTGTAACTAATTGTAACTGTAGGTAACATTTCTCCAGTTTTTGAAGAAAAACAAGTATTTAACAATGAACTGTTTTAATCTATTTTCTGTTGTTGGTCATTCGCAGGGAGGGAAATGTGATACTGCAAGATACAGAAAAGTTAAGAGAGTTATCCACAGTCACATGATATATCAATGGCATAGAAAGAAATAAAAAAATAAGTCTATATCACTCTCCCAAATATTTTCCTTCACTTGCAGAGGCATGTTGTTCACCTTGAAAAGTGCTTCAGTTTGAATACTTTCTTGAATTTTTATTGCATTAACAATGGTAAAAAACCTAAATAGTACTTTTCATATGACTCACAGAAAGATTTTCAAGGGTTCTCTGTGCTCCAGGATTAAACTGTTCAGTGAGGGCTAAATAATAAATATATATCTTTTCTTCCACTCATTGACAAAACAAGTAAGGGTAGAAGAATAGAGGAAATATGTTCCCTTGTAACATTTAAAGTGAGATGGTGAATGGAAAAAAAAGGATATTTAGTAAAGGCTTTATAAAAGAAGAACAATGCACCAACAATTACTGGTGTGGGAAAATGGACTGAAGGGGAAAAATGAAGAGAATGGACAAAGGCTCTTTCAAAAATTAACAGTTTTATACTGCATCCAAAAATGATTAAAAAATCAGCAAAATTATCTGAAGGTGATGCTTATGTTGCTAAAAACAACTTTGATGACAGTTCCAATGAGCTGCTCTTGTAATTCTTGGAGGTTCAGACTGGAGATAAGGTGGATGTTTGCCAAGTAAATGAATTATTCATAGCTAAGGAGAGTACCTTACTGCAAACGCTTGGTTCCATGTCAACCACACTGCAGAGATGGCTGGAATGAGTCACTGGATTTCGTCTTGGAAGAACTGATATGCTGCTTGTCTTGGGGCCAAGGGAAAACTTTTAGCTAGCTGGTGGACAAAATAGTGTCTTTCTTACAGGGATTATATTGCAAACAGATCAAGCCTTGATGAAGCTAATAATAGAGTAGATGGGTTAACTGGGAGAAGGAAAAATAAGCCCAGTTAAGCTATTAATCAAAACATCAAGATTAAATGCAGAGACAAAGTAAGTGTTTACATGTTAGACAGTCTTTAGAGAGTGAGTACATTTCATGAAAGGTTTTCTTCAACTGTGATTGACAGTCTCTCCCTCTTCAGAAGAGTGAAAGAAAGTGGCATTTAAGGCCAGAGGGAAACTTTAAGTAACTACTTAAAGGCAAGAGGTGAAGATGAAATGTTTGCCATAGAAGATACAGGTAGCTATGGTTAGGACTCTTTCCTCTTCCAAATAAGTTTGCCGATTGAAAATATTTACCATGCTAGTTATTTGTAAAAATCAAAAATGCTGATGAAATTTTCAGCCAATCTGCAAAAGATGGTCAGATAGCCAGGGTCATCTTTTTTGTCCTTCTGTGACGAATAAAGAACTGAAATATGTTTTTTGGTTGTTTTTTTGTGTGTGTGTGTTTTTTGTTTGTTTGTTTGTTTGTTTTCCTAGAGTATTTTACTGCTTGTATTTTAGCTTTAGGAAAATGGAAAATGTCAAATCTAATTGCCACTGATTCAGTTAGAAGATCTTTTGGCATTCTCTGGGATGCCTAATGGAGGGACTGAGGGAACAAATCTGCAAAGATCTCTATATCTGTAATCTTAATGAAACCTTAGATTTCATGACAGCAAAAATATTCACCTTTAAATTTTACATTTTTTTGAGAAAGCTGTGATTGAAATATTTCATGCATCTTCGAACACAAACTCTTCCAACCTTTCTTAGAAATTACTACATTTTTCTCTATTAATCTCTATTAGTCCTTTATTGACCTTCAAGACCACTTTTTCTAGGCAAAAAAATTCCTATTCCATATTAGTTCTGAAATTACAAAGACAAGTGAGATGTTCAACTCCTTTCAAGCACTGCTTTCACTTGGAAAAGTGGCAACGGACAGCAGGCCAAATTCTAGTGAGGACAGGCACTTTGTAGTTTCGATCCCTACTAGTCTAAGGCTTGCAGGTGTAGACAAGAGCACTGCACCACAAACTTGTGTCACAAACTCATGCTGTTGTTGCTTTTTAACCAACCTGTTATTTTTTTGCAATGAAAACAAAGTGTGAAATTAAATTCATATCTTATCCGCCCTTTAAGATTTTAACAGTTTCCCCCTCAGCATTTAAGATTAAAACCAAATTGTACATTTTTTTTAGCACAGAGCCTTCACACTGTTTTTTATTTAGCATAACCTGTTTTTAAAAAGTACTCTTTTTAATATGGTCTGTCTTTATGGAAAACCCTGCACCAAAAAGCTTATCAGATAAATTTTTTGAGACACAATTGGATGATATCAAGAAACATGTTATGAAATAACAAATATCCTTTCCCTTTTTTAAGTTTTGTCATTATAGTGCTTTTTTCTTGTACTTTTAAATAGCTCATACGTAAGGGGTAATAGCTAAAATTAATATTTGAAAAGGGTTATAGTCAAGTGTTGTGACTAACTGATTGGGATAGGTCCACAGAATAGATGACTAGTCAGGATAGTGATTTCTGTTAAAAATGAGTGATATGGTTTGCAAAGCATAAAGGATCTATTTTCTGCCTGGTGCACAGGAGTTTATATACAGCTCACTTCACAACAAATAAAGGTACTTGTCTGTCTAAAACCCTGCACATGTTTCTGAAAATCTACCACATAATGTCAGTAGCAGATTTGCTGATATCTGAAACAAAAATAAGATTTAATGTGATCAGTTGGATTTTCCTTCTGTTCATATTGTAGCAGTCAGGTAGTAGTCACAGTTACAGTTAAATGACCTATGTGCAATAAAAATGTACATTGTTTGCTCTCTTTATTTTACTTCACATTATGTACAAAGGAAGACCTGTTTTTTGCAGACGTTTATATGGAATTAGATTTTGAATGTTGCGTCCTTGCCCACTTCATCTTCAGTGTTATTTCCAAATTAAATCTGATCTTGTTGCAAAACAAGATTTCTTATTAGGCATAATAAAAAGATAACATGTCAGGAAGTACGAGTGGGATGTAGATCAAGAGCTTAGAGAAAACAGTCGTAAGACCATAGCATTAAGACCATGAAAAAGGGGAAAGAAGAAAGAAATCAACTCCTTAAATACCTTGTCGGTCTCTGGTGTGTTTTTAATTACTTTTGGTGAAGCTCTATGCATCCATAGAGATGCCGAAGCAGCATTTAATGTCTCTGCTTCCATCCCTGCTCTTTGTGTCATTATGGTCCTCCTTCAGCAGTCACCAGTATCCTCCCCATCAGGACTTTCCGACCATACTGCCTCACAGATGGACACACAACATTGCCAGCCAGTTGGCAGCCCTCTTCTGTATCCTCTCCAGTAGCCCCCAGTGAAAGCCCCAGCAACTGCAGGAATATAAATGCAATGTTAAAACTGCATGTGGTTTCTCACTCAGCCCCTTTCTAATGGGTCTGTTTATATGGCATTACACAAAGTTCTGTGCTAAGGCAAAAAAATTAGTCTCTTTCCAACACAGGAATGGAAGACTGTTAACTACTGGGTTTGAGCCACTTCCAAGACATCAGGAGTAAATGGGACTCCAGAGAGTTCTCAGGAACAGGAAATATTTGAAGTGAAAACCATCTCCCTTCAGCTGTTTGCAGAGATGCAGTCTCCGAAATTCTATACCCAACATCTCTCTAATTTCTCTTTATCCATGTCTAAAGCTTCCTGTCTGCCTGCTGAAGGCCATTTGACAAGGGAAGCAGAGAAGTGGCATTTATAGTATCTGTTTAATAAATCCACAGGAGAATCGTATGATTTGTAATATGCATTATGAAACTTAGAAAGAAAACATGAAGCCAGACTACAGATTAAGCAGGCAAGTAATGTAACTAATCAATCTGTGATTCTTGTGACGTTTACGTGAGCATCATGTTCAATTCTGAATCAGAAATCCCAATCAATAAATACCACAGAATGGACAAGATCCATCTGCATCCTTGTAATTAGATTAAATTATAGGGCAGTGCTCTGATTGTAAGGTTATTGTGAAACCCTATAACTGGACAGCTTTGACTATACGTAATCTGTCAGGGGAGTACTGCAAATTGGCCTGAATTGCAGTACATCAAGGTTTACAGTTTTAAATATGACATGTTAAACTCTTGTGACTTGCTTTCATGATATAACTGGTTTGATCCATTACGCTTGTTCCTTATCTTTTATTCCACAGACTTTACTGCTTTCTTTTAGATTTCCTTACTATGGGTACCAAATTGGTGTGATGGACTTCATCTCATTTGCATGGCACCTCTCTTCACCTGACTTGAGTGCAAATCATGTCATTATACTTAGAAACTTGCTGTAGCCAGCTGAATAAATATAAGCACTGTTGTCATTGACATATGTTGCATGCTGAAGGCAAATATTGTGATAATTATAAAAATGTTGAGAATGGGGCTGTGAGGTTTTGATCATTTCTTAGTTTAGTGTTGTGACAATATACCAAGAAATCCAGCTTCTGAGCTCCTGACATCTACCACTGGCCTCTGTGAAAGTTGGATCAGACGGAAGCTGATCAAGGACCTCTAGATTTGCCTCAGTTACAATTACTAGTAGCAATAAATCAGAAGATGCACTGCCTCATTAAAGACCCAGGTGCCCATGGCCAGTTTGCCCTGCCAGTTGTGTTGTGGGTAGGTGCAGGTGGTCTCTGATGCAATTTGTAGGATGAAAACTGGCTTCCGGCAGGCCAGGTGGTTGTGCTCTGCCAGAAAAGAGGCTTGGTGTCTTTCCTCTTGAAATCCACCTGGGTGTAGCACTGAAACCTCCCAGATCAAGACTTATTTTCTGAACAAGAGGTTACTTATGTGGCATTTCTTGGTAGCAGCTTGCTTTGGTCTGCATTTCAAGGAGAGAACACCCATGGTAACTAGCAGGTGTTGCATTTTGAGAAAACCAAAGCAAATAAAATTAGACAGGAAAAGAAATTACTCTTTTAGGAGCTCTGAAAACCAGTGAAGAAGTGTGTGGAAGAAACATCTGTCTCTTCATAAACGCGGAAAAAATTTAAATATTCTTTTCCAGAAGAATATCCCTGATGGGAAGGCAAGTCATAGTTTGCTGGAGGAGACAAAGGAGGAGAGAAGAAAAAGACCAAGGCTAAGGAAGCTTGAGATTGAAAAAACATGGGCAAGAGCACTCCAGTCAAGCTCTTTGCATAGTCTATCTTCTTTCTTCCAGAAAGTCCATTGTAAACCTGGCTTCTCCTTATTCAGTCTGTCACTCTTGGTGGCAGCCACAGTACAAAGGCAACAATAGTCTTTAGCAGGCAATACTTTTTTAGCATGGATTTCTGCCAGCAGCAGTTAACAAGAGGGCTTCTCTGAGCTACTTAGCTGGTAAGCAACATCTTTACATAACCTTTAGTCAGTTAATAATACATTAATATTCGACAGCTGATTTAATGAACTTTACTGGGCTTCTCAAACCTAAATAGTAGTGGTGGTGAGAACTGTGTGTTTTATGAAGGAAGGGCTTAGCTCAGTCAAAAGGAATTGGGTGGAGCTACTTTCCTGTTTGCTCTCATGAGTATCTCAGAGGCCCCAAAATATGCATGTTAGACTTCCACATAGATAGTGTATATATGCAAATACATATTTCTCCAACAATGATGAGAAAAATTATGTTAGTCTGTGCATTCACCTCATGGAGGTTGGATTACATCAGCCTCACTGTACATTGATCTGATGACTTCCTGCACTGATTATGACTCTTTCAAAAGTCTGTCTCGGGGGAGTAAACAAATGTATGAAATTGCTGAGGTAATTTCTCCCTTGCTGAGACCACTGTACCAGTTTCTGCTTTGCTGCTGAACTGTTTCACACATTTCATTTCTTACATAGCCCAATTTGCAGTGTTGACACCTGCACAGCACTGCAAGCTCTTGCCTCCTCACATTTATCATCCTGCTCAATAGCTAGCTTGAAGAAGCTGCTGATATCTTCTAATGCCCTGCAAATCCTGCTCTGCAGATTTAGGTGTCTCTCTTTACATACTAGTGTGGTTTGAGTTGCCTTGATTGGTCAAGCTGGAAACTACTGAAGACCAGAAAAGGCATCCCTTCATTGCACAAGCCAGTGGATTGAGTTGCATGTTTTAGGAGTAGGTTCAGGAATCTCCATAGTGAATGATAATGTAAAAACAAGTATGGAAAAAATGCTGTGGGTGAGGAAGAGAGAGGCAGAATTTCTCCATAAAGCAGTCATGGTGTTGTTATGTTGGAAGATTAAAGTCATATATTTAAAAATATACTTTCTTTAATGTAACTTGAGTAGCCTGAATATTGGTTTATTTGTCTCCGTGAGTGATATGCACATCTGCAGACTTTGCCTTTCATTACTATTTGAAAACAGGGAGCTTTTGGCAACCAAGGGGAGAGGGACATGTTTGTGGGCTTAGCCTTTTATAGGTTGATCCCATCTCAATGGAGAGCCTGGTTTGAGTGAGCTCTAAATTGAGGCTTTCTTACATTGTAAGTTGAACATTTTTCTTGTTTATTTATTTTAGCATTCATAAAACCTTATGCTGTGTCAGTTTGATATGGCAACTGAATTCTCACATGTACAAAATCAAGCCCATCTGAGGCAATGATAATATGAATAAGTTCTGCCCAAAATACCTATGGCAGGATCACTTTGAAGGTAATGAATAATGATTTACTATCCAGAATGTTCATCCAGTCCTTGGTTCATGCAGGCAAGACTGTCTTTTATTTCTTTCAGTGGTACAGCATAATGGGTCCTTGCAAATATTGTTCTGCTACCCCCAGCAGTCCTGAAAAGTGCCTGAAATCACAACATTGTGTCGTTGTCCTTCCTGTTACAATTGAATAAGCTATAGGCTGGCAAGACAGTACAGCATGTCTAGCATGTAAATGATATCGAAATTCCAGACTGCCTCATGTAAGTCAAATGATGTAGGCAAAAGCCTTAAGCTCTGAGTGGAACCAGATGCTCTTTTGGTACTGACATAGATTTTACCTGCTGTCTGGACAACACAGGATATGAGGATCAAGGTGTTCAATGACTCAAAGAGTTGCCCAGTCTGGAATATAGAAGTGGCTTCAGATTATCACTCATATTTACATTACTGTATTATTTTAACAGCAAGGTCAGTTGTTCTGCCATCTGTGCTTGGGTAAGAGGTTGTGACTTTTTCTTTCTCAGAATTAAATTACCCTAATATGCTCTGTTTAAGCCTGTGCCCTGAGATCATCCAGGAGAGGAAGCTGGTGCTAAATGCATTACTCAATTTATTTAGTGCACTGTCAGGATGGCAACCAGTTTGCTCTGTTGTCTCATCTATTGGCAGATATTTGGGCAGAGTTTGAGATGCTTGGTTGGGAATATAAAACATTCAAATAGTGTTGAATCTGAGGTCTTGTCTTCCATACTGTCATTGACATAGTACCATTTTTCTTTCCTATCACAATAAAAGTCACTACTGCTAGGTCATTATGCACGGTGGTGACTTTGTTCTGATATTTGGTTCAACCTCTTTTAAAAATTATTCTAAAGCTGTTAAAGGTTAGGGCTGTCTGTTGAGATTATATATCTGCTGAGGCTTCAAGGTGTTATATGGTATACAGTAGTATAAATGTAGTATATATGTATAGTATATAACTTGTGGTTTGAATTCCTGACTGGCTGTGTTTAATCAAATTTTGGTTGGGATTTTTTGCTTGTTTTTGTTAAAATTCTTACCTGTGAGTTGTCATTCTAAGTAATTATATTAATGTGATACTGATTGATTAAATGGAAATAAATGGTATTCTGACCTGTGTTCAATATAATAATATTTCTTTTGTCACTGGATTTGGCTTTCTGGTGAGGTATCTGATGTCCAGAATCCTGTTAAAACAGACTGAGATATATTTCATGAGTCTGTGTCTATATCAGTACTTTATACCTAAGAGCAAAAATAACTACAGAAATTGTACTGAATTCTACTACCTGTGCAAACTACAGTGAATACAATAAAGTGCACATTTATGTGTAATGTTATTCTTAGGAACCTTTTACATAACATGAAGTCTGACTAATGTGGGCCTTCAGCCTGGAGAAGAGAAGGCTCTGGGGAGACCTTATAGCAGCCTTCCAGTAGCTAAAGGGGGCCTACAGGAAAGATGAGGAGGGACTCTTGATCAGGGAGTGTAGAGATAGCAGGAGGAGTAATGGTTTTAAACTGAAAGAGGGTAGATTTGGATTAGTTATTAGGAAGAAATTCTTTATTGTGAGTGTGGTGAGAGACTGGAACAGGTTGACCGGGGAAGCTGTGGATGCCCCATCCCTGGAAGTGTTCAAGGCCAGGTGGGATGGGCCTTTGAGTAACCTGATCTAATGAAAGGTGTCCCTGGCCATGGCAGGAGGGTTGGAACTAGTTGATCTTTAAGGTCCCTTCCAACCCAAACCATTCTATAATTCCATGATTCTATGATTATTCAGACACTGTGACCATTACTGAATTCAGCCATTGTATTAATAATTGCATAATATTTTAGGGAAAAAAATCAAGATACTCAAAGCATACTGAAAAAATGTATATTTAGCACTTCTGTTCTGTTTTTACAAACATTACAAAATATGCAAAGATGCCCAAGTAACGTACCTACAGATGTCAAATTCTGAAATATAATAATTAAAAGCATATTATTTTGTCATTAAAGAAACTGATCTGTCAGTACACTGAATTGATAAAAATTTTATAGAGCTCGATTTCATGATCATTATCGACATTTATAGACACACATATTAGCTACATATTTATGTAATGGAAGACCTTACAGTTCATTGATCAGAGCATAAAAGGAATAGAAATAACGCTATGCTGCTCAGTTTTGTACAGGTGCTGAGATATCTAAACTTTATATCACATTCTTGTGTCTCCAACAAACCAAACCAACCCTCTGATCCAAATCCTAGCTTCTGCTAAAGATTAGAGTAATAATATATATCTGTTCTTTGCCCTTCTGCTTCAGTTTCTCCTCCTTCCTCTTATACTACAGCTGTGTAATGAAAACAAAGCTGACGGTATCAGGAGCAGGTTAGTGCACATGGTGAGAAGGAGAGGTGTACTGGGATCCCTGGGGAAAGGATTGCCTGAGTTTACTGTGACTATGAAAAAAAATATACAGAATCTTTGAAGGAAGAAGGAAGGTTGGACAGTGGAAGGCTTGCCTCCGCTGGCAATCAGAAGTCCCTCAAGGCTGTTGACCTAGTCTGAGGGAATTTCTCAGAACCCAGAATTTGCATCATAGCATAAAGTCCTAAGCTTCAGTGTATATATATGTTTTTATATATATATATATGATGTATATGTTCCATGTATGTATACTGGGGCCAATTCTGCATATTGGGACCCCTCAGTATTGGGGCCAGTTCTTTTTAACATCTTTATCAATGGCCTGGATGAGGGGATTGAGTCCACTCTCAGTCAGTTTGCAGATGACAGCAAGTTGGGCATAAGTCTTGATCCGCTTGAGGGTAGGAAGGGTCTACAGAAGGATCTGGACAGGCTGGACCGATGGGCCAAGACCCATTGTATGAGGCTGAACAAGTGCCGGGTCCTGCACTTGGGTCACAACAACCCCATGCAGGGCTACAGGCTGGGGGAAGAGTGGCTGGAAAGTTGCCCGGCATAAAAGGACATGGAGGTGTTGGTCTACAGCTGGCTGAATATGAGCCAGCAGTGTGCCCAGGTGGCCAAGAAGGCCAACAGCATCCTGGCCTGTATCAGGATTAGTGTGGCCAGCAGGAGTAGGGAAGTGATCGTCCCCCTGTACTTGGCACTAGTGAGGCTGCACCTTGAATACTGTGTTTAGTGCTGGGCCCCTCACTACAAAAAAGACATTGCTGGAGTGCTGGAGTGTGTTCAAAGAAGCGCAACAAAGCTGGTGAAGGGTCTTGAACACAAGTTTTATGAGGAGCAGCTGAGGGAACTGGGTTTGTTTAGCCTAGAGAAAAGGAGGTGAGGGGAGACCTTATTGCTCTCTACAACTACCTGAAAGGAGGCTGTAAAGAGGTGGGGGTCGGTCTCTTCTCCCAAGTAACAAGCGATAGGACAAGAGGAAATGGCCTCAAGTTGCACCAAGGGAGGTTTAGATTGTGTGTTAGGAAATATTTCTTCACTGAAAGGGTTATCAAGCAGTGGAACAGGCTGCCCAGGGAAGTGGTTGAATCACTGTTCCTGAAGGTATTTAAAAGACATGTAGACACAGTGCTTAGGGACATGTTTTAGTGGTGGATTTGGCAGTTCTATGCTAACGGTTGGACTTGATCATTTTAAAGGTCTTTTCCAACCTAAACAATTACATGATTCCATGATTCTATGATCTAAGGAGCAGGCAGAAAGAGAAGTAACATCATCATTATGGCCAGCTAATCTTCCCATTGCACTTATTATAGAGTTTTATGCTTTGGTTTATTGATTAAGCATGGTTATGGAAAGATTTTATTCTTTGTAACCTTTGAGTCATGAAAGGTGTTCTCACTGAACTGCTATAACAATTTGCAGTATGTTTTTGTATGATGTTTCACAAAATTGTGTTGCTTACTTGTTAGCTTCTTTAGGTGGAAAGGACTGTGTTCCCTCCTAACCATTTTGTGCTCCAATAGTTAAACTTCACCATAGTTCTAAAGCACCTGATTAGCCATATAGTTATTCTGTGATTACAGATCTGTATCCTCCTTGAAGAAAAAACCATAAAATGGCAAATGTGCCTCTGAAGTGGAGCTAAACCCTTGTGTTCATTTATTAACCTGCATTTGAGAATGCTGAGAAAGATGTCAGTTCCAGTTTAAATACATGTGTGTAGAGGGTAAGATCAGTCTTGTCCATGCATGAAATTGTCTTTGCGAATTGGTTTTGGCAGCAGTGAGGTACTAAACCACTGTAGCTTTCCTAAATGTGGGGCTCGAAAGAGCAGTGTGCACAGTAATTAGCCAGTCACTTGGACATCTCTGACATGACTTAGCATTTATTACTGTTTTGCTTACTGTACTGACCTAATTCAGTGTCCTTTAATCTGAGATACATTTTGTTTTCAGAAAGGAAAAAGTTCTTTCAAAAACTAGGATACTAATTTCCACCTGGGGACCAGAGAGTATTTGTATTACTTTGTCTGAGGAATACCTGTAGAGCCATGCTCGTTTCTGATGTGGCCAGGACCTGGAAATGCCCTTGCACCTGTGAATTTGACAGTGTTGCCAACAGTTAGCTAAGAGAACTGGAAAGCTGTTTTTGCCTTCAGTCTCCCTGGGGGTTTGGTAAGTGCATTAAAGGACTCAGAAACTGTGAAGATGGATAGATGAAAGCTGTTGTACCTTGGACTTTGTTTTTTCATACCAGGAAGTCTACTGAATTACTGAGAAAAAACAGCAAGTAAAAACTTCTTAACTATAAAGAAAGTATAATGTATGTATGCATCTCTTCTATGTAAGTTGCAGTGATTCTGACAAAATGGTGGTATTTTGGACAGAGCTTTTTTAAAGGTGCATTTAACAAAGGATATTCCTACTTGAAATGACTCCAGCTGCAAACTCTTAACTCATTTCTTTCATATAGCCCTCTTTTTTGGAATAAATGTACTCGTTTGCAGTCTTTATGCTATTTGTATGTATACTTTTTTTTTTATTTTTATGTACACATGTGTATGTAGGTGTTTGTATATATTAAAAAAAAAAAAAGAGAAAATGTAAAATTCCTACATCTCAGCAGTTTTTCAAGTTTCCTCGCTTTCCTCTCCTTCCCATGTCACTGTGTATAGTTTAACTTGCATTGCAGTCTTTTGAAACAAGGCCGGTATTTATGCTCTTTTTGCTTCTGGCTCATCGTTTCTAAAGAACAATAGCTGTATTTTAAGTAATATCCTGATTATTTTTTTTCTACAGGCTTTGTAACATAGCATTTTTAGCCAAATTTTCTTTCACAAAATGTAAACTTTATTAAGTAAGCTTGATTTCTCCTTCTGTGATTATTCTCCTCTAAAGATTCACCTCTCCTCTATAAACTTACAAAGTGGGTTCCACTGTATTTGACTTTTTGGATATGAAGAACTAATCACTATATATGGACAACTTAAAATCAAAATTACATGTTTGCTCTGTAAGCTATTTATGCTATTCTAGCTCAATTTCTTTCAAATCCCTAAGATTTTTATAACTGATTGACTCTCCAGAGGATTCTCCTTAAATAGGTAACTTGGATTTCACCCCGTCCCCTATTGTGTGTTTGAAAGGAAAGGAAAATAAACAAGGAGTATTCACATCAAATCTCTGTTGTTATCTTTTTTCCATTCTCTATTAAAAATTGGGGAATGTATTTTTCTTCCAATGCTTTCTGTCTCTCTGCACTTTATTTATTTATTTTTAAAGCCCAGAAAGGAAAAGCAACTCTGAGGCATTCTTAAAGGGAAAATGACTCAGATGCCAGAACTGATTGTGAGAAATTATTTTAGTCATATCTAATTTTGTCTCAGAACAGAAGTATGTCTTTCTTGGATCCCTTCAAGCTCTGTGTTTCTGTATTTTCTATGAAAATTTCGAGTAACTCAAATTGGCATGTATCTAGTTATACAATATTATATATAAGCTATCAGAACCGAAGAGTAAGGTTAAAACCCACAGTTCTATAAGTTGGAAAAAAGAAGATTGAGCTTCCTTGTAGAAACACTTTCCCCCATGGTTCCTTCCTGTGCATTGTGTTTCAATATTAATTAAATTAATACATATTTTTTTCATTAGAAACTCTAGATTTACTCAGCAGCAAAATGGGAATACCAGAGTATATGTGACTGACTTTGAATTTACTGACAAAACCAGAAGAAACTGAGTAATTGTATCAGGTTAAATTGATACTTTTCAAGTGTTACTATCATACAGGCGATAGAAAAGGTAAGACACAGAAGTCATAGCACACGTTGTAGATATCCACCTGTCCTTGCCCTGGAAACAAGAGAAATTTCAGGGTAAGCAGAGGTGAGCAACATCTGGAGGGCCTAAGGAGGGATTGAGACAGTCTTATGTTCCTGGCAGCTTGAGTTACATCTGAATTTTGGCAGCTATTCCCATGAAAAATAAATGAGCAAAAAAACATCATTACATTAAATTCAGAATAACTTAAAGACAAAGCTGCTAACACCACCATTTGCCAGTGTACCCTCTGTTTCTGTCTCTACTAAAAGTGTATTTAGGAAAATCCTAAAAGAACTAGAAGCTAACATCTCTAATTATTTATACTTCACTGAGCACATCAATCATTTCTAGTCCTCTCACATATAATCGTCACCCTCTAGCTTAATTCCCCGATTAAAGCCTCTTGCTCTTCCAAACTGATTCTTTAAGTTATTCCACAAAGTGTGCAGCAAGAAATGTCTGATGGCACGACAGGTTAAGACCATGGTCAGCTTCAATTCTAGCATTTACTTGCATTTGAGCTATTTCTTACACTAGTTGCATGCTGAAAAAATTCATGAACATGAAGACTGAACTGGTGTTCAACTCTTGGAAGAGGAGCAGGGAAGGAAAGTGAAAGACATTTTCACAGAAAACACAATGGCAGAAAACTATGCTGAAAGCCAAAATTTTGAAAAGAGGTGAAATTTATAACAAGTGAAAAATCAGTGTGTTCTCATAAAATGCCATACAAATTTCCTTCAAGTCTTTTTTCTCTTAATTGTGAAGAACTCTGGGAGAGGAAGTACTAAGGTTCCTGAGCAAGTGAGCCTTGGAGGCTTTATATTTGTCACACTGCTGAATCTTCTCTGCAACAGAAATGTCCTCCCTGCCATATCTCCCCCTTCAAACACCTGGATTTTCAACTCCCCGCCCCAAAGGAAAGAATGTGTGTATGTATGTGAAATATGTACAGAATGGATACTGACAGAAGGTCATGTACATTGGGCTTTCCAGACCACAAAACATTAAAACCAAACCTTCTAGGGGTGTTACAGCCTTCAAAAAATGTTGGGAACCCAATTGATACACCACTCATCCTACAGTGGGGGCTGTAATGTTTCTTTGCCACTGCAAACAACTATTTGAGTTTTAAGAGAATAAACTTCTCAAGTCCTAAATTGAAGTACACTTAATACAGTATAGTCTTATGAAAAAAGTCTATCTTGTTGCAGCGCATGTCTTCTGCACTGAAATAATTCATTAAAATGTGTTTCTTCCACAATGCAAGTACTTACCTGAGTCAGTCCCTCTACGAGCCCACCATTTAAAACCAATATGTTGTGCTAGTACTTCAGAACCTTTGTTTACTCCCTGCTATTTATCCCCAAATATATTGAATAACTCATAGAACTTAGTTTTTTTTTTTTAATATTGCTGGGTTACTGTGCAATCTAACGCACCCTGTGAGAGGTTACATTTGCTTCTGGAAGAAATTAATTGTTAAGCTGCTTTCTGATGGCATGGATCTATCACTTCATATTGTTGGGGATGGAAGGATGTACATAATGCTTATGTAATGTTTTTATAGTTTTAAAAAATGAACCTTTATAAAATAATGGATATGTAGGGAGGGCTGTTACACTTCTCAATCTAGTTCATTGGAACCAAGATTGCATGGGAGAGACTCTTGTATATCAAAGATATTTCTTTCCCTCCCTCGTTTTTGTTGCTTCTCTTCAACTTTTCCCACTTCCTTGAAGGCTGGGAAGAAATTATAACCTGAGAAGAGTAGCTTAGAAATGAAATTTTTAAGCAAATGTACAAATATTGAGAAAAGATCTTCCAAACTTACTTTGAACTTTCTGAAAGTGCCAACCATCTTACTTTTAAAATGAGGTGCAGGCATTTAGGTCAAGCACTGTAACTCAGGCTTGATAATTTCATTCTTTTCTTCCCCACAAGAAGTGATAGATAACAACAACTAAGAACCCTAACCTATTGAAAGCTGTGCAGCTAAAAGGTAATACCATAAAATTATAAGGACTTCTAACCTGTGCAGACTTCTGGTAGCCCACGTTGTAATCAGTAATCATGCATTTTTTACGCCCTGATTCACTTAACTTCAGAAAAATTCCTAATTATCTGCACATATTTAGATGGGACTACAACTGATGGCAGTCAGTGTAAGAAGGTAGTTTACAGGTCTCTGGAAGTTTTCTTGGTATGGTGAGTATCCTTGAAGTCAAAATGTGAACATGCGCTATTATAAAACCTGTATCTCTCCATATATTCAAGCTAAAAAGTCATGACATCCTCACAACAGGAATACGTGCTATGATTACCTTCCTGTTAGTGAAAGAAAGAATATAGCCTCGCAAGAAAACTCAATGTATTCCTGCAAAAATTGCAGAGTTAGGGCCTCTTCCATCATGATAAGTGGTACAGTAAGTACTGCAAAATTAATTTCTTTTGGGCACCTCTCTTTGTCTATTACCTCAGAAGAATATACTGACTAACAACCAGTTAGGTCACCTGGCTTCAGAATACTGTTTCAATTTTTCATACCAAAATGCAAAATAGTCTCTTCTATTTTGGTTTACAATGGCTCCCTTTTTTTACTACAACAAACCCAGGTAGACATGAAAGTAAAATCAGTATTGTGGTGGCCTTGAGATTACTTCATACCCTTATTTCCAAGTAAGAGGTAGGTGTAATCCTCATTAAAAACTATGGAAGGTACAATTGGGTGCATTCCTACTGAAGTTTCTAGTGGTAACATGAACCATATTCCTGAACCATTTTCACTAAGGTTCTTGAGACGGCCAAACATGAGGACTCCAAAAAGGTGTCTCAGTAATAATGCAACTTCAATTAACTGTATCAGAACAGTTAATTAAGGTATCTTGGGTGAAAGAATTGTATGAAGGTCTGTGTATATCTGAGGGAGCAAGTCTACAAGCCAAATTGTGGGAAAAAATTGTAAGACTCCTGGAGTTAATCATGGCTCAGCAGTCTGAAATCATGCCTGTCTGGTGTTTCTCATCACCTCTGATCATGTGGAAATGGAAATCCTCATCATGCAGAAGGCTTTGTGTGAGGTTAGAGACAGTACAGAACATTTTGTCATGCTTCCTATTATTATTATTTTTTAAATATGAAGCTGAGACATTAAGTCTCAGTGATGTAATAAGTCAGGTGTAATAAGCAGATTTGAACCCAAGTACTTAAAATCTCATGAAGGAATTCAAACTCTAGATAAATCAGAATAGTTTTTCAGAAGATAATAATAATCCAGTTTAAACCAACTGAATTCAAGTCTGTTCTAATTCCTTGTTTTATGTCCTTTTGATCCATCTTCCATAATATCCCCCAATTTTGCTACATGAAAATCCCAGTATTTTTACTGGATGTTTTTCTTTAAGTCGCTGCAAATCCAGCCATGCCTATGGAGCAGGACATTATTCTGCCTTTTATGTAAATGAACACATGGTCAGTAATTCCTAGTTTAGGGGTTTTTTTGGGAGGTGTTTCTCTCACCTGGTCTTTGCTTTCAGTTTTGGGATGCCATGTCTCCTAGTTACTCAGACAGTTTATATTTTCAGTTACATCAAATGTATCTTTTCTTGCTTCCACATTTGTTCTGGTAGGCCCTTTAACTCCATTTCTAGTTTTTATTTCCTTTCACCTTGAAAATCTTTCTCTCATTCAGGCTTTCATTTTCTCAGCAATATTTACATTTTCTGATGCCTTGTTCCTTCACCTTCCCTCAAGGAATCCACAGCCTCCCTTGTGAACTTCTTACTCTTTACGTGTTTGTAAAATCATTTATTATTTATCATTTCACACTGTGCTTTATTTTTCTTTCATTTTCATCACAGCATTCTTGATCCTTGTCATTTATTCCTTTACTCTTAACTTTTATGTAACCTCCTTGAAGCACTGGTTCTTCTTGTTTCTTTCATTTACTTTCTCTCTTTGTTTATCTGGTTATCCACAGTGGTCACTTACTTATTGAAGTTTGTCAAGTTGCTTCTAATCTATGCTTGTTATAGCATCCTGAATTCCATCTGTTTTTAGAAACTGCATATGTATTTGTAATTTACATATGTCTTGCATTTATTTCTCACAAAAAAAACTTAAGTGTAACCTCTGAGTCGCCAAAATACATTAGGGATAGTACAAACTAAAACTAATTTGCAAGCTCATGCAGTAAGCTTGAGGATGTTTGAAGCTATTACACAAATAGTAGCATCCTATTAGAATGGTCTAATATACTTGCGTTTTCTAAATATACCTGTGTTTTCTTTGATTTTTGCAGCCCAGTTGAAGGAATGTCATGGGTTTCTGGTAAGAGTGGACAGGAGAATGACTGAAAAAGAGTGCTTTTTGTTTTACTCTTCAAACAATTGACCAGCATTTTAAAGGATGATTTTGACTGATAATTTAAAGGACCATGTCTTGTACCCTCTCAAGGATCTGTCACAGTCCTTGGTATTCTTAAGTAGTTTTTGCTTATATTTGGTTAGATATACTAAAATTTCACAGCGTTTATTTCAACTACTTATATTAATTTAGATTAACAGTACTTTTAAGGTTTCCTACTGCATATCCAGTCTTTTCTGTTATGTGGGAAAGGGTTTTTAAAATTTGCTTCCTTCACCATAATATATACATATTTTGGTCAAATTTATACCTTGCTGTTCTCCCTTTTGGCACTACAAAAAATTTATGGGCATCCTCTATACTGGACTTCTGCTTCCTTTTCAAAATGAATGCACTGCCTGGTGTGGTTAAGGCTTTTGGCTCACTTAATGTCCCAGGCAAAACAGCAGGTGGTTAGGATGGTCATGGTACTTTGGCAGAAACTTACACATTGCTAACGTTTCATTGCATTTGGCTCTAGATGGTAGTTTTACAGTCTCAAGCAAAGTCCAGTGATTTCAGTCAATTTAAATAAAAACTTGCAGGGAATTTATGCAAGAACCAGGCTGAACAAGAAGATAGTTAGATGGGTAACATTTTGTATCCTATGTGAGGTAGTAAGTGCATGTTTCTTTTAGTAAAAGGCAACTGTGAGGACACCTAGCAAACCTGTCTGCATTTAAAAGGAATGTGGAGAAAAAGATAACATTTCTCAGCCTTTGTGACAGATTTGAATCGTTCTTAAGGAAATAATTATTTCAACATATGATAGTGTATTTCTGTATTTCATATGTGCTTAGAGTAGCAAAATAATGATTCACTGGAGACAGAAAATAATGCCTTATAACAGTCAGGTGACATCAGGAAGTAATTTAGAGAATATGTGCAGTATCTCTGGAAGAAAGAGAAGGTGCAAAGAGAAGGAGTATTTGCTGTCAGTTAACTCTCATGAAGGACTAATAACTCATCCCTATGGCAATGCTGAACTAGCTGCAGTGTGCATATACATTTTTACACTGGGAGAGGAAAAGGTTCAGAAATCTCATACTCAACATTACTTAGTAAATGTTTAACACTTGAATTTTAACTGAACAACATAATGCTGTATGAATATAAAGCCACACCTATGTGGATATATACATTTTTCTTTTTGATCCATGTAGTTGCTGAAAACGTGTTTCAATTTTACTGACCTCTGGAAAGTATGTTTGTTCTTGTAAGTACCATATCTAATGTCAATAATGTAGTAACCCACATCTTTTCTGTTCATGGAAGTTACATGATCAAATTTTCATATACCCTACTAGCCATTGGCCAAACATATGTGTGTATTATCATTTTTGAAGGAGACTATGAAATAATCCAGTAATGAACCTCTAAAAATGCACTAAGATGGAACACTGGTGTTTGTTTTATCATAGGAAAAGGCTAGATTTTAATTTTTTTCCATTTTTCATATTTTTAAAATAGCTCTATATTTTGATATGTGTAAGCTCTATCATGTATAATAATGCACTTGAGTGTACTTTCTGTTCCCTTGGGTGTAATGTCAGGCCTTCCAAATGTGTGTGGCTATCAAGCTACTGTGAGTACTTTACAGCAAATGGAGTTAGTGTGAGTCTAGTATGTGTCTAGCGGTGGATTACTTTGGGGTGCCAGACTTGAATTACTTTTGTCAATAGATGTGTGCCACAATGTCCCAAGTGGTCACAGTGAATATAGCAGTTTATGACTGAAAAAATTATCCGGCTGTAGATTTACTGCCAGAAGCTGCAGTGGTTTCTATTTATACAAAGGCTTTTAAAGATTTATTTCAACCTTCTGCTGCTCCCCCCAATTTTGTTGTATCTTCTGTAATTAGAACCTCATCTATAGCCATCTCTGTGAAACACACCTGCAGAAAAAACCTAAAGAGGTTATTCGATTTATGTTCATTTTGCAAGGCCTTATTTCCACACTTTTGACTCAGGCAAAAGATCTGTTGATGTCAGAAGTCTGAATGAAGGCTACAGAATTGGGGCTACATATTGAAAAGATATTCCAAATTTTTCATTTTCTTCTATAGGATAGAATTACATCTTTAGAATACAGGAAAAAATGCTGAATATTGAAATGTTTGCCAAAATTGCTGACTCGCTGAACAAGAAAGTGCCCAATACAGTAGTAACTAATCCTTGGATTTAGTGTATAAAACTTGCTAAATGAACAAGGTGGAACAGACTTGCTCCAGCACTGAACGCAACAGTGAAAATTTATTAAGAGAGAGTTAATTCTACTGAAGTGAATGAAACTGACAAGCTTTAAATAGTGTGCTGATGTGTCCATTTCCAGTTTCACTGAAGAACCTCAAAAACCAAAGACAGACAAGATTCAGATGGTTGGGTGCAGCTAGTTATCTACCTGCTGTGTGTTACAGGAACACTTGCAGGGAGCCAGAGCCAAGGGATCACCTTTTATTTTGGTTTAAAGTGGAAATAACTGATTCCTCACCTGACT
>VYXH01008857.1:58302-83126 GCA_013397275.1 Burhinus bistriatus
CCCCCCCCCTACTTGCAAGTCTTTGACTGTAGGAAGGAAAGCCTGACTACACTCTGAAACTTTATTGCCAAGGCCTAAAATCACATTGTCGTGGCCAGGCTTAAATTATCATCTTCTTACCCAGTATGAAGACTGCTGTGAAATAGTCTTACCAAAAGGACGTTCTGAATTAAGGGAGTTTTGAGAGATCCTATGGAGTAGTGAAAATCACCTGTGAGTTAAAGCACCCTGTTTTCAAAAGAAGCTTTCAATAACTGCCACCTCTTCTTGAATGCTTTATTTATGTATTCATATTGCAAAGTGTTCAACAACTAAGTTTCATTTCATTTTTGTCAACAGAATGTAATTTTGCTCAGATCATTCTGTCAACAAAAAGACAACAGCATATAATCTTTATGTCCACTGAACTAAATTGCAGATTAATTTTGTGTGTTTGGATCAAATAGTGAATGTTTACTAACTGACAATATGACATCTTCTCCACTCTGAACAAACTATGGTTAAGTACTGAGAATTTTAAATACAGTTAAATTCTATAAAACACCTTTGGCTTACCACTTTTGCCTAAACGGGGTCACTGCTGAGACATCCCTGACTGGCTTTCTAACAGGCTGTGGGACTTGGGAGACTTTTTCAAGACAGTAAATTTGCTCCTGAATTTTCAATAGATAATTACTATGAGTTTTTTTCATAGAAACGTTTCCTCCAAACTTAAGGGTGAATGGGCTGATAAGCTTTTTACATATAACCTTATGTTTTACTGCTCTGTTCATTCCTTCCTGGATACATTAGTGGTAAGGTACAAAAGACGGAACTGTTACTTCTCGTGCTGCCTTTTGTGGAGGAAGTATCTGCCATCATGACTGTTTTTTTAGATGTGGTTTTATAGTTGATCACATTTTTGGAGTGATTCTCTGTTGCCAATTTAAATCTTTTGCTATTGCTCTGTGATAGCATTCCACTGCTTGTGCAGGACACGTGTACTGGAGTGACCACAATGAGAAAACGCATGCAAAATTGTTGCTACTCAGCTTTATGTCAGGTTATAATACTGCTCTGTTGAAGACATGTCCATGTTTGGTTACTTGGGAGGCTATTTTCACCTCTTACTCTGACTCAGTTGCGGCAGCAAAACAAATTATCAACTACTTGTGAAGAGGACTGAAACCAAAGACACCTTGTGACCTTGTACTTCGAGTTTTTCACTGCAGTTCAGGAGACCCAAGTTTTCTTTCTGAGTTTTTCAGTAGCTTACCTCATGACCTTAAGCAGCTCTCTTTAGTGCGTCTCCAGTTCACAATGCTCCGTGAAGCACCTGGAGATTTATGGACCAGTACTATGTAAAAGCCAAGCTCTGATCTTTGTCACACGAGTAGAGGAGAGCGGTTCCTTGCAGCCTAGAAAGAAAGGTTGTAACAGAGTCGCAGCGTACCGTTAAAAGAACTGCAGAGGTTCTGACAAAGATGATGTGAGTGCCCTGATACGGTAGCGTTAAAATGCTGTGTGAAATGAGAGGTTTTGTAGGTGAGAACTTTTAATATTTGTGTTATTATGTAGGCCTTTATTTTTCTCACTTATTGCTATCATGCAACAGAACTAGGATTTTGTCCAGCATGGTGTTTGAGTCAGCTTGCTACAATGAGTAGCAAGCTAGAGAAGAACTGATAAAATGTGTTTGGGTTTTTTCTGCACAATGTGCACAACAGTAGCCATCAATAGTTCTGAACCTTTTTTTTCCAACAACCAGGAGGAACAAGTACCACAAAATGTCATTTTACTGAGAGAGCTGATGGCGTGTTGGAAAATGACTGACTGCATTGGTAGTTAACTATTTGTATACAACAGCTAATACTGCATCATTAAGAAAACATGATAGTACAAAAAAATTGTTTCTCCCTTTAAAGTGGGTAAAAAATTTTTGGTTTAGATTGTTCTCCTTTTTGTCAATTGTCTTTTTAGGTGATATTTCTATTTTTGTCCCTACATCTTTTTTTAAAATTTATCTTCCCATTCTGTGTGTGTGTTTGATATATAAAATTTCCTTTCATGTTCCAGTCAGCAAGGGTACATTCTACTACCCAGTGTCAGTTGAGTTGCTTCTTCCAAGAAAGGAGTGATCAGGAAAAGTGACATAAAGTTGTGCTGTACCAAAAAATTGCCCTTGACGTTCTCACCACTACAACAAAAAAGCAGTAAAGTATCTCACAAATTCTTCTTTGAACAACTGTTGTTCACATATTGTCAAGATATCTGCTCTGTCAGTACTATTGCCCCAGCATTCAGGTAGCTCTGATAATGATGTTCCTTTACAGTATAAGAGGTACTGTCTTTTCTGATATACATAACAGCTAGAATCATTTGCAAGATTGCAAAACATGTTTTACCTCCATAAATTCTTTCTATTGCACGTTTACTGTGCGGAATAGAAATTGCCAGAACCTTAGGCTACAGAAAGTGACTTTATATTTTGTCTGTTCTACTTCTTGTTTTCTAACTTATGGTCATTCTATTTATAGATATAATAACTTGTGTCTATTATATATTTATATGCATATATATATACACACATAGATATACATGTATATGCTGATTGCAGAGGAAAAAGATTTTGCTGACTGCAACTGTACTTGGTCTCCCACTGACTCTCGCTGTCATCTTAAGATATATAACTCTCTGCATATGAAAAGGAAAAAAACCATACCCTTTTCTCTTCTGTTGTCTTTGTACTACAGATGCTTCACAACTTTCAAGCACTAATTTCTTTCTCTCTTATTCTTTTTTTTTCTTTTTTTTTCTCTGTTATGCAGAGTATAACAAGGAGACCGGTTTTCAGCGCAAAGCTTTTACTTGTGTAACTGCAAAAGTAGTGGTTTTATTCCCCAGTGTGACTCTATAAGGCCATAAAATTTCATAAGTATATGTGCATGTGTTTGTGTTTACATGTCTGCGGTGGGGAGGTGCCCTGTATTGAAATGACATCAAACTCTAAAAGCATAAGCTGTAGATTAGACATTCAGGGCATCTGTCCAAAGTTTTGATAAAGCTGTACATACAGTAAATATTCCTTGTGACATAACACTTATAAAAATATTATGACACCCTTGAAAACATTTTGACAAGCAAGAAAGCTATTTAAAATAGAAGAGACAACCTGATTAAAAGAAAAAATTAGGGTGGCCAGCTTGAGAATCTGCGAGAAGGGCTGTAGTCTTCTTACTTTGCTTTTATTTACAGTAAAGGGAGTGAGTTGCAGAGATGTTTAGCCACATTTCCTCTAATGAAATACCAGTCCACTGGTAAAAGGACCAAAAATTAAGTTCAGAATTAAAAGAGGTGAAAAGAGGAGAAGGATTTGATCTTGAAGTGTTGACTAGGAAGAGGGTATGCACTGGGGTGTCTGGCTTCTGTCAGCCAGGCTAGCTTTCAGATTCACCTGTAAGGAGGAGAGTTCAGGAAGAGGACACTAGTGTCCCATTTAATTGGCTTCTGTATAGTTAATATCTGTAATCTTTATCAAGCAACTTAGAAGAAACTAGTTACAAATTTTAGGTATAATCTGAGGACATTTTTTGTTGTTTCTCATTTCTCTCTTGTAATCTTGTTTCCAGTTGTGTAATTACAAATTTTATCCTTTTCTTTGCTAGAATAAGCTTGCAGTGTTTTTATTTTTTGAGCTTGTCTGATATTACGTGTGAATTCGAGTGAAAATGACAACACTAGAAGCTTTCTGCATGTATTTGTTACCTTCAAAGGAAAAAAGTAATGTGTGCAGGCAACATCTTGTCAGGGAACACCAGGAGGTCCTGAAATGAAGATGAACTCAGCAACTTGGAAGTTGGAGTATTTTCTGTATAAGTTACTGTGACAGCTTTGGTTTTTTTTCAGGAAGGGGGTCTGAGAAGTGTCCCTTGTGCTAATATTGTATATGGCATTTCTGTGCACCTCCTGGATAATCTCACAAATCAATGCATAGAAAACTGAAAAAGAAAAAGTGACAGTTAATTTTTGGACTGCCAATAAGGGGGTGAATTTATACTTTTTCTCTCCTGCCTGTTCCCAGCCCAGATCTTTTACTGGTGACATTGTAACTCATGAGACTGCTACCTGAAATCCAGATTCTGGGGTAGATACTTAGTTTAAAAGGTGTAAAATTTGCTTTAAGCAAACATCATCGTAGTGTATTAGTAGATATTTTTCTGCTTCAGCCAAACCAAAGGTTTATGATTTTTTTTGTGATGAGTATTCCACCCTGTCAAGAATTGATGAGTAAGAAGAGTAGAAGCAAAGCTTCCTTAGTCAGAGAAATTTAATACTCTCCATGTAGTCCATTGAGGACACTTCTCTGTTTCTCACCTAGTCGTAGTACCACTGCCAGGTCTTTTCTGCAGATCTCATGTCCTTCTCCTGCCAACCTTGAGGAGCTCTTGAATTCCAGTGACTTCCTTTGCTCCATAACAATAATTCATTCGTGATTTTCGTTTCACAATTTGGCTAGACTGTTGCTGCTTTGCAGTGTTTCCACTCTTATTACCATGCGGTAGCTCTGTTCCTACTGCCGTTTCTTCAAATATCCTTCCTATTCTCTTTCACTGCAGCTTTCTCTGATCCTCTCCCTCTGTCTCCTGTTTTGAGCAGTAGAGTTATACTTTAGTTCATGTCATTCTGTATGGTGTAACATCCAAAACAAAAGCGACACTTTACAGAGATGCTTCAGAAATTTTATTTCAGTGGGAATATAAGCATGAACTGTAATTTAATATATGTCTGTGCATACATGCATATTAAAATAATTTCAATCTGTAAGTATACATGAACCTGATAAAATGAAAACTCCAGTACCACCTTAAATGTGGTTAGTGTTACTGTCTTTCCATAACACTATAATATACATATACTTAGATATCTAATGATATATTTGAAGCTAATGCTGACAGTTACTATTATGCCATTTTTTTTGGCACTTATGTGAACTGCTTTATGTATTTGACCTTGTCCTGACTGAGTCTGCTGTGTGTTCTTCCTAAAACTGAAAGCTGCATTTGGCAGGGTACCAGATATTCTTTTTTCTCCTTCCACTTGCAATTTTACTTAAATAGGGTCTCATTTCCATTTCTAATTTAACATTGTATTTTTGTTCATTGTGACGATATCTCCACTTGACAGATTTGTCACAGTATTTGTCCTGTTTCTATCAACTGTCAGATTCCTTTTCTTTTTCTTGTCTCCATATTTCATTTGTCTCAGTACCTGCTAGTCACCATATTTGTCTTACCAGAACATAAGGACTTGAACTAAGATTTGTCTCATTCACTGGCATTGGTCTTATTTAGAGTGCATTTATTTTTCAGAGGAGTTTCGCAGCATAAGGTATATAGATAGTTATCAGAATATTAATCCTTGACTTACTATTTTACCTCTTAGTGTAGTTGGAATTTTGGGTTGTTTAGGGCTGCCTTTACAATGGAATTTAAAAAAAGCAAAAATTAAAAATACCACAACAAAATACACACCATAGTTCCGTTGTTTATTATGTAATTTCCAGCAGATAGACCTACAGTGGATGACAAGAATTAGACTTATTGTATAGCAGTGGCTCTTTTCTCCTCTTCTGAAACTAGAAATGCTATTGTCAGCTATTTATTATCTCTCTGTTCAGTTTCTATCCTGTTTTTTAACTCATTTTCATGACACGCTTTAGGTGAATATATGTAGGCTGTGTTTCCTTTTGATCTTTTCCTCTCCCAATGACCTGTAAGAATAATTCATTTTTCCTCACAGACTCTGAAAAAGGCTGAATTGCATGTGCATCTCTAAGGCAGGATGTTGTGCAAGGTCAGGGAATCAGTGCAACATGAGTGAATGTAAATGTATGAGTTCTTGCTCTGAACTTCTGTAAATTCAATGAGGGAGCTCTGGAGCAATGTGATCTATTGCTTGTGGGAGGCCAGTGTGGTTTTTCATTAGTGCTCAGATTTAGAGGAGGCTTCCCTTCAGTTATAATAGCATATTATCTAAGTAGGCACTTTTATTGCTTATTTTTTAAGGTACATTTTAAAACACACTCCCTGGAAGTAATTTTTCAAGGAAGAAATGCCACTTTTTGACTCCCAATTAAAAGACATTTTATTTACAGGAGATCTGACAAAAAGTATCACTGAATGTCAAATGTATATAGACCGTTACCTAGAAAAAGAAAGTGAACATCTGCTTTCAGTGTAATCACGTAAGACATTCAAGACATAAGAATGGGATGTGGGGGTGAAAAGCATGATGAAGACATGGACTATGTGCTGTATTAGTAGTGCATATGGGGGCTACCGCTCTCTTCAGACTAATTTTTTCCACACCCAGAGGGAAATTCACACTGTGTAGAAATATTCCCAAACACTTGGCAGGAGGCTGTTTCTTAGACCTCTGCATTTTAAAATACCCAGACACGGTTTTGCAAAATCAGGTGTTTTGTAAAATCTAGGTTTCATTGTTTTCACATTTTTTTCTTAGTATGCCTGTGCTCTTAAGTGAATACTATCAGACGAAATGCTCAGAGGTAAATGAGAAACTTAATGAATCAGATCTTAAAATGAGGGAACTTAATGCTACCAGAATAGGCTAGTAGTTAGAATTCAACTAACTACCAATCAAGGTTTGCTTCTGTCTGCTAAATAAGCATTAGTCAGCCATAACAAGGGTAGTGTAAGAAGTCACCATGTATCCACCTGTTTCCTTCTCTCACATTAGCAGGACTGACTTGATCTAGAAAGGAGGCTTGGGCGAAAAGCCAATTGAATCCACTCTTCTATTT
The DNA here is from genome assembly GCA_013397275.1 of Burhinus bistriatus. Classification (NCBI taxonomy): domain Eukaryota; kingdom Metazoa; phylum Chordata; class Aves; order Charadriiformes; family Burhinidae; genus Burhinus; species Burhinus bistriatus. The sequence goes on from VYXH01008857.1 coordinate 65,105, forward strand.
TTTAAAAACGTACCTGTAGACTATGGTTTTACGTTTGTGACAGACTTTGTAGCACTGAACTGTTGCCACATGGTAGTGTGTGGGTATGCCTGGGTGGTCCTTTAGCACCCTTCAACACGTGAAACTACTATTGTCATAAAATAGAACTAATTTCTTTCTACAAGCAAGTGGTACTACATCTCATTCTTATTCCTTCGCTGAGAGATAAAAGGTAGTTTTAAAATTCATTTAGCCAAGAAGATATGAAAGAAACCTTAATACTCACTATTAAACAGGGATTAGTACGTGCAGTCACGCTAACTGCTCATGTGTGGTAAAGATTTACAAGATAACCAGCTAGTGTGGTTTTAAAGGTGTTAGCCTCTTTAGGATCAGAAGCATCATCTCCATGAATTCAGTGAGTTGTGCCTCAGAAGTTACGAGCCTTTGGAAATATTAACTTTAAAATTTAACAACCAGAAGACAAATAAAAATCTAAGTAGTGTTATTTTTATCCTTCATGCTTGAGGAATATAAGATTACACATTAAATAGAGAAAAATTAAAATACAGATACTTCTGCAGTCAGAACTTGAAGAAAATGCCAAGTTTTATGGCCCTCAGGATCAAATTGAGGGAGCCGGCAACACAGGCTAGGTGTTGAGGCACATCAGATTATGCTGAACATGTTTCCTTCCTTAATTTCTAAAGGCACTGGTTTTCCTAGTCAGTTTCTAATTTTAGCAGATCCTTAAGGAGATACAAACTAAGCAAGCTCTTGACCTTGCTCAGAACAATTTCCCAAGCCACGGGGACTTCCCTGATAAAAGGAGTTTATTCTGAAGGTTATTTGTGATTGGCTTGAATCAACACTCCAACTTTAAAAATGTGCCTGAAGGAACATAAGATTTACAAGCAGTACTTTTACTTCTAACCTGTAAAATATATATGGTTATTTTACTTTAGTGTTATTCAATCTCTGATGGAAAATTACCTGCTAGAATATTTGCTGAAAGTGAAAATAAAAGGAGTCTGAATACAGCTAGGTTTGTTTGTTTTCATTTGGGGAAAAAGAAGAGGGTTTATTTAAGCAGTAAAATTAAATCTTTTGACACATTTCTGATCATTAAAAGGAAATTCTTTGAAAAACATATTTAACCATAATATCACAGAATACATCTATTATATTTCATCAGTTATATTTGTTTTTCATTTCTGCTATTGTATAGGAAAAAGTAATAAACAGAGAAAGAATGCTTTAATAAAACTATAAACAAATAACTGGCTATATTTTTAAACTACCTGCATGTATACATTCAAGAAACTCAAATAAAGCTGAATTTGATGACAGTTCTAGCATGGAAAAGACTTTATATATCACGAGTACATAGCAGCAGTTACCAAAGGCATATATTCCTTGACAGCCCAGGTGGTTCAATTGGCTGCAGTATCGTTGTTCTGGTGGCAAAGTGGATATATGTAGTCATTTGGCTAGTGTCCTATGGACAGCCATTATCATCCTGTCAATAAGAACAGTGAAGATTAAAAACAGTATCCGAAAATACCAGCAGTTATCTCTCTGATTTTTACCCATGAGTTTTCCAAAGATTTCCTGCTGTCTACCCAAATACGTAAACAGGTGGCTTCTGAGCATAATCTGTCAGGTGCAGCATTTTTCAGGCTTTCCATTTAACTAAACACCATTTGGGGACTGAGCAGTAGTCAAAGAGGTAGAAGGATGTGTGAGCAGCCATAATGTCAATGGAAGACAAGGGCATGAATGCCAAAAGACCATTACACGGTCAACGAGCATCAAGCGTTACTAGTGAAGACCAAAGTCCCAACTGGGAATATCCAGTTTGATGTCCAATTTCAGGCTCTGACACTATACAGACAGTCCAAAACATGTGTGCAGGCATGTATCTAGACATGTAAAATTATGTTGAGGGTCACATCTTCATTTATGACACTTTGATACGTCTCTACTCTCCACAGCACTGATAACTAACAGTGACCTTTGCTTGGGAATACAGTTTATTATTATAATTTTTTTGTTTTGTTTTGTTTTTGTTTCTTTTAAGGCAAATCAATGTCAGGAAACAGAAAGAATGAAATCTGTGGTTTACCTGTTTGCCACAGCATGACAAACAACATCTCTGTATATCACTGACTTGTATGGAATAGAGTGTACAGCCCTATGGTATTGTGACTTGCAGATATTTGTGATAAATATTGGTGAGTGAGTTACTCAGGAACAAAAAAAAATTAAACTATCTTTTCCTCAAGGACACATATTTTGGCCCTTCAAAAAAATCGTGCTCCTAATCTCCTTGCTCTTTTTCATTTTACTGCAGGAGATCTATCAATTCTTCAGGGGATTAAAAGTATCAAGGGGAGTGGTCATTTCATTCTTTTCTTACAACCCCTAAAATTAATCCACTTCCAATCCATCAGTCAGCGGTCCCAGTTTCAGGCTGGGTGTTCTCGTTGTAATGGGAAGAGTCTAATTTAAATTGACTGATAAACTGGGAAACTTAGATAAAATATGTTCTGCTTTTATTAATCTTTTGACTTAATAATGAGCTGTCTGATTCCTTCTCTCCATTCACCCACCTTCTTCTTCCCCCAACTCTCCTTGATATATACTGCATTATAATATGACTGTGGTTGAGGGTTTGCTTGGCTTATTTACATTTTTTTTTTTTTAATCTCTGTGGCTTTTTTTTTTTTTTTGATTTTGAATTTTTCTGGTGGGCTTGAACATGTTTTCTCTGCATTTTATGTACTGTCATTCTGCTATCTTTTGGCTTAGCCGTGCAAAAATCATACAAATTACTATAGTGAATCAGATCACTGGTTTACCTATACTGGTATCATCACCTTGGCAGTGCCAGAAACATGAGAGGAATGTGTGAGAAACATTTCTTCTTACAACATCCTTTGAAACATGAGGAGTATTCTTACTGTAACAAAATAACCTTTCTGCATTTTCAGTTTCTCCAGTACTTTGGTGTTTTCATAACACGTATAAATGTGTAATAATTTATTTTTAATTCTCCTAAGCTTTTGGTCTCAATAATGTTTTGAGAGAATTAAAAAGTTACTGTATCACTGTGTTCAAAATGAAGACTTTGCTTTTACATTCATTTTTGCCTTTTATTTTTATATTAAAATTTGAGAGATAGTAAATATAAGCATCTAATTAACTTTTTTATACCGAATGCTGGGTTTTATAGTTTTGACCTAGAGTTTCTTCCCTATTGCCTCTCTGAGAAGTCCTTTTCACACTTTTGTGTTTCCAGAAGTTTTTCTGCTTCTGTAGCCTAGAGATGTGCAGTCCATGGATAGTTGGGGAACTTCAGCTATTTTGGTTTATTAGAAGTAGGCACCATCTACTACTTCTTTTCCCCTATTCCTCCATACGTCGCCAGTCCTACCCCTGCAGGATGCTGTACATAGTTGTGTGCATTGTTTTCTGCTTGGTCTGCTGGTTGGGAAACTGTCTAGGGGGATGTCCAGTAAAGTATGACTGCCTCACTGCTCTTCTTTTGGCTTCAGGAAGGCCAAACAAATTATTTCCTCAGTCACATACATAGTTCACTGCTCAGTTCCGTATAATTTTCAGTTCCTTTGTGTGTGCTTGTGCATGTGCATGTCAAAATGAGAATGAGAGCTCAACATAGAACCCAGTTTCTTTGCAATTGAATTCCTCTTGCTGAAATGAATTTTACTGCCAGGGAACTGCAACTATTGGTCCAGATGAAATAATATAATTGATATATGTAGTGAGATTGTAATTTCTTACCCATTTCATACATAGTGTTGTCTTTCATTTGCTTCTTAGAACTTCAGCTGCCACTCAGGGTCAAGGACACAAGGAGTTTCATTTATGTGACATACCTCACTGAACTCAAGAGACTTAGTGGAGGCAGGTGCCAAGGAGTGCAACATAGTGGTGAAGGGTGTGTCTTAAACTTATAGGTGATTTGGGCATCTTAGATCTTTTGAATTCAGTAGAAAAGTGCAAGTCTCATTTTCTAGTGATGCTAACAAAGCAGCTTGTATATCTACGTCATTTGAAAACTGGTGAATAGATTCATGTGAGCATGTTTACACTCCAACATTAAAGATTTGCAGACCTGGCTTTGCTTCTGTATACCATCATATTATTTGCCCCAATACATCTGAGATCAGAGCTCTATTGTAAACTTCCATGACAAACAAATAAAACTTTCCAGGTGGTGTTTTCCATCATATTAATTTAAAAAATGAACTAATATTTTTATTGGTTTTTGGTTTTCACAGATATTTTCCTGATGAAATAAAATATTTTTTCTAACAAACTGTCAAACATTGTGAGTTTTCAATTGCCAAGCCCCACTCTCCTGAAATGAAATTAGATAATTTGTTGTACTAAAAAGGCCAACGTGACAGCTGATGTTAAGCAGCAAACATGTAAACCTATAGATTTGCTGACCCTAGACATTTGTTTTTTCTTGTTGACGTTGGTGTTTCTGGAGCTAATCTTAAATACCAAATCAATCTAATTCCTTATATTTTGCTTCTGGCACTTTTCAATTCCCTTCATTAATCTCATTTTACAAAAAGAGGCTGAGTAAATAAAGTTGTGATCTATTTTTCTTCTTTCCAGAAATTGTTTACAACTCTCTAATTTGACTATATATGCCTGTGCTTTAGAGAACTAGTTTTCTTTTTCTGTATACTTCATAGTCTTTATTTAGAGCTACTAGTAGAAAACATACAAAAATAACAACTATCTCTATGCTGGGAAACTACTGCCAACAACCATTATGAATCCACAAACTCTTGTGTTTTTATGGAACTCAAATGCACATGTGTGTGTTCACACACAGTTATTGCTTTCAGCTAAGTTACACTGTGATTAAATACCCTCAAGGTCCCACTCTGTTTTGATATAATGCTCCAGATTTGTAAAAAGTATGAGATATTTGTGCAGAACAACCGGTTGCAGGTGCTTACGGTCAAAATCCCACATCTCCCTTTTCTTTTTGACATCATGTGTTCATTTGTTTGCTTCTCTGTTTGAATCTTGAAGTTACAGGGCATTTTTACCAAGGTCTGTAGTTCCTTTTTTTCTTCTGAATTCATCAACTTGAAGGTTACAGTCATGGATATTTCCATGTTCCTCTTACATTCATGTTATATAGCTGTCTTATCTTCATGTAATCTCAAATACACCTATTGCAGAGGTATTTGGTGAGTCCTTAAAGATGACAAAGGGCTAAAGAGAATGAATAAAAATAATAGGTTGTTGCAGGTGAATGCTGACAATTTAATATCAATTCTGTAATGGCATACTTGAGCACAGTAATGAGCATAACCTGTTGGGACCATGTTGTGATGCTGAGCTTTGATGCTTGCTACTATTTGTGCAAGCTGCAAATGAAGGGAAGGAAAACGGCCCGAAAGGTGGATTGGATCCAAAGTCAAACTCACCTCAGTACCTCAGCACATCGATGAAATAACGAAATTTAGAAAGTACATGGTGGAAAGTGGATGCATCAGGATGCTGCTGTCAGTCATAAAGCAGGTGGATGAGAGTTTGAAAATGCAATGGTGACAGTCGCTATGGAAGTTCACAAAATCATCATTGATACTTTGTTGAGTGAGGGTAAAAGTATGGCAATATACAAGGCATATAGGCTGTGAAGTAAGAGGCTTCCTGAGCTCACAAGAGGTGGTGGTTCTGCCCAGCATACAAACAGGTTTGAGTAGGACATGTGAACTTAAACACACACAGTGCAATTAGAAACTTTCCACCGTTCAGCCTTGTTGTGTGGACAGAAAATTACTCTATGTGTTACATGTACAGTTAAAGAAAGTTAAATTTAAGGGTAAATAAGGAAAATCAAAATAATCTTCCAACAAATGTTTGTCACAAAACCGAGGCCTGCTGTCTACAGTAGGAAAATAATGGGGCTTGGAGTCAAATCAAGAGACTTTGTGTTGTCCTCTGTTAAAAATCATTGGCTTAAGGAAAGGAGAGTGACTTTAGACCTGTCTTTGATCTTCTTAACATAAGACAGTATTCCTTTTCAGGCATTGCTGTAAAATTTCCAGATAAAGAGTACACTCAATGGTTTTAATCCACCTCCCTGTGAAGTATCACATACTAATCAATGTTGGAGACAGGCTATGAGGATGAAAGACTGGCTTTTTTTGATTGGATGTGATCATGAATTTTTGCTACTATCTGAAAATTTCAATGTAACTTTCTTTTGAAATTTCTTTTTCACTCTCCAAATAACAAACTGTGCTCTGAAAAACTAGCCACTCTGGATACTGGTATAATTTTTTCAAGGGACAGACTTTTTGAAACCAAATTCTCTAAAATATGCTGTTAGCAGAAGTTAAAAGTTAATGCATTTGAAGTTGTACTCCTAAAAACCTTCCACTGACTGCTGAAACAATATAATTTTTCATATTTGACTAAGGTAACCTTAACCTAAAATATCCTTTAGTTCTTGTGGCTTTGATTCTAATTTCAGCTAACTGCCTTTTTAGCTTGCTATTCTGTGCTGGTGGAAGCATAGTATAACCTCTGAAACTTCTAGAGGAGCTCAGGAGAACAAGTGAGAGTAAAATAATCAGGTGTGAGGAATGTTAGATTGTTGAGCTTATGGGAAATCTTTATCTGCTCTTAGCCCAACAGTCAAAATTATTGGTAAAAGTTAAAGTGAAAGTGACATTGATTGGGATTTTTGTGTTTGCATCTGGGAGAAATAAGCTTAATGGGAGAAAATGCATGGGAGAAAATCTTAAAATAAGCTGAGGAAGAAAGATTCAAGTAATTTTGGCAAATTAAATACTGTTATAAGTGAAAATGATGCAATCTGAAAAAAACCAAACAAATTCTTTGGTAAATCTTTGAGAGACAGTGTAATAATTGTTGACTAGTTATGGAAAGCACACGTTTATTTTAAATAGATGCTTTAGCATTAGAGTAAGTCAGAAGCCACAGGCAAGCTGTTTTAAATACAGAATATATCTGTGAGCGCAAACTTCCAATGTGGGTACACCTTCTACTGTTACGTTGAACACAAGATGTGATCACGGCGGCAATGAAGTGAAGGGTAGCAAAGTTCTGGCCCTCACGTGGATGTAGCAGAGTATGGTGGAGAAGGCAACTTAGTTTATTTCTTACAGAAAATTCTCTAGACCTTTAACATAAGAACGATGATAATCTGAATTTGAAAGCTCACCTGTCTTTCTTTTTCACCAATTTATTCCTAAAAATTTCAAGTGCAAATATCTTTAATTGCAGTCAATGTCACAGAGATGCCTTGTGCATCTGATTTACTAGTGCAATCAGATTTGACCTTCAAATAACACTGTGCTACCAGGAAGAAAACTTAAAAGTACATAAAAGGAAGCCAAGTTCTTAATAAGACCCTTGGAATTCAGTTTCTGCTGTACTCTAAGTGTATCAATTGCTCCAATATCTCCAAGTGAAACACACTTTAGACAATGCCATTGTCAGTTAAATGGTCCCCTTACGCCAAAGAACCATCTGCCTTATTATTAAATTCTGTGACGATAGGTCTTCTTGCGTTCCTTTATTTTCACCTGTACTTATGGTTATGCTACATATTTATGGAGGTTTTTTATTATTTAACAGCACTGGGTTCTACTTGGCATAGGCTCAGTTTCTTGAACGTGTGTTGTGGTTTGGGCTGGATTGGCCCAATCAGGCAGAATGGCAGGTACTCTCTCTCATCTTCCTGGCTGGAGGCAGGACAGAGAGAAAAAGTCAATGCTTATTTTCCTGTATCTCTGAGCATTGTCAGGGGAAAGGTTGCTTATGTGGCATAAAAAGTCTTTTGAGGATTCTCTGTACTATAGAGCTGTGTTTGATTTTGCTCAAGGGATGATTCCTGCAGAAGGGATTTAAAGGGGTCTTATTTGTTGACTGAAGGTTTTTATGCTGGTATTGGTCTCAGAAGAGCTAAGGATGGAGTCCCAGTACTTTATTTTTGTCTTCTTTCTCCCATTAGGAGTATTTTCTCATTTGGTCCATCAGCTCCACTTCCAGGCAGAGGAGCAACGAAAGTTGCTGCTGAGCCGCTAACAGGCAAAAAGTTCGAGGAGTCACTGCATGGTTTGGGACAGTCCTATCTCTGTGAAGCTGCAGGGATGTTAACACTAATTAACATTTATTTTAATGTGAAAGCAGAGGGAAGATTGAGAGTAATTCTTCCCAGGAGACATGGAAACAGAAGAAAGAAACATCTTTCCTCATGTTCTTTCTCCCTGCAGGAAAACCCAAATGGGAAAGAAATTAACTCTATGCCTTCAACAGCAGTTCAGTTGGTGGGTGCACACAGGTGAAGGATAAGAGAGGTTAGAGCCTATAGCTGTAGGACAGGCAAGAGAAGAGGAGATAGAAAGACAGATGTGTGATGTTCATGTCTTAGTGTGAAGAAGTGTGATGGAAGAGGAATACTAATCCTCACAATGCAGAATTAGTAAGGGGAAAAAGTGAAGGAAGATGGTTATTTTAAGGAGAAAAAACAATTAGCTGAAATGAGCTGGTTTTGCCATATAACATAAAATATGAATTGCGTAAACTCAAGGATGATGATACACAATTAATAGCCTTTCATAATTCAAAGTAAAGCTATGTTTATCTGAAATGTCACATATAATACCCAAAAGTAAAGTACTGTCTCTGCCTTGGGTAGAACAGGTGCTTCTTAGCTGTGACCAGAAATGAAAAGTTGTTAATAATTTTCTTGTTTACCTACAGACAGTATATAAGAGATTCTCTACATCTTCAAGTTCTGCCTGATAATTAGGCCTGAAGGCTTTATCTGATAGTTTTACCTACCTCATTTTCAGATCTGACTCCCATTACCTCCTGTTGAACCTTAGGTGAATTTGATTTCCTGACTGATTTTTTCAAGACCTTGCTTCCAGGTCTTCTCGGAATTTCACAAATGCCCATCATTCAGTTTATGCTGCTTATGATTGAAACAGAGGGTCCTCTAGCTTTGACCTGCCTATGCTGATTTCCTTATCATATTTCAGAAATAGGCACTTGATTTATTACTTTCAAGCCTCTATAAATACTAATTCAGATTTTTCTAATAGATAAACACATATACCAGTCAGGAATATAAAAATTCGTATGTTCATCTGTACTGAAAAACTAGTGTTATTAGGCACGGATACTGTAACTATTGTTACATCAAACACTCAGAAGGATAAAGCAAATCAGCTGAAGATGTGCAGACACACTTGTATCTAAGAGGAAGGTATGCATAATTCCTTTGTTATTCCTATTCCTTTTGCTTATTTCTTAGCTGATTGGTTCAACCTTTGCTTTCACTGATTCATAATCACAAAGACTGGAAGGCACCTCTGTAGGTGACCTCATCCAATTCCCCCCGATCAAGCAGAATCATCAATGGCTCAAGGCTGTGTCCAATTGGGTTTTGAATAGCTCCAAAGATGGAGACTCCACAACCTCTATGGATAACCTCTTCCAGTGCTTGACCACCCTCACAGTAAAAAAGATTTTTCTTATGTTTAAATGTAATTTCCTGTGTTTCAATATATGTCTATTACCTGTTGTCCTGTCATTGGGCACCACATTGGTTCTATCTTCTTTACTCCCCCCATTAAGTATTTATACACATGGATAAGACCCCCCGAGGCTTTTCTTCTCCAAGTTTTCTCCCAGGTCTCTCAGCATGTCCATGAATGAGAGATGCTCCAGTGCCTTCATCATCTTTGCAGCCCTTCTCTGGAGCAGCTCCAGTAAGTGCATGTCTCACTTGCACCAGGTAGCCCAGAATAAGATGCAGCACTCCAGATGTGTCTCACCATGGCTGAACAGAGGGGAAGGATTGCCTCCCTTGACCGGCTGTTAATGTTCCTCCTAGGAGCCTCCACTGCAGTCTGTGGAAAAGACCCATGCTGGAGCAGTTCGTGCATTGGAGAAGTTCTGGAGGACTGTCTCCCACGCATGGGACCCAATGCTGGAGCAGGGAAAGAGCATGAGGAGGGAGCAGCAAGAGACAACATGTGATGAACTGACCACAGCCCTCATCCCCATGCCCTGTGCCACTCAGGGAGGCAGAGAAGTCAGGAGTGAAGTTGAGCCTGGGTAGAAGGGAGGCTTGGGGGGAAGGTGTTTTAAGTTTTGTTCTTATTTCCTACTGTCCTAGTCTGACCTGATTAGCAAGAAATTAAATTAATTTCCCTGAGTGTTTTGCCTGTGGCAGTAATTACTGAGTGATGTCTCCCTGTCCTTATATGTGCCGTTCGTTGTATTTTCTCCCCCTGTCTTATTGAGGAGGGGGAGTGATAGAGCAGCCAGGTCAAACCACCATAGCGGTACAAACTTACAATTCTTACTGGACATCTGTAGTAAAAAAATTAGACTACTGGTGGGCTAAAACACTAAAGAACTGAGGAAAAACTCATTTTATTTATGTGCAACCTCCTAGATGAGTGGGAACAGACACACCAAAGTCCAGAAGAGTTTCATGGGGCACCTGAGACAATAAGTTGAATGAAGTGGCCTATATAAGTTCATAACAACAGCATGACTTTTAACGTAGAATGAATAACAGGCAATAAAAATGAATACTGGTAGTTGTATATTTATTATTTTAATAAATACAGATATTATTAAAGCAGACGTATAGATATTAGAGCTATTATTTATTAGTGATATAACAGCTTAGGTAGAGCATGCATGGCACTTCTCCGAGGACTGTTAAGGGCATGCTGGCAGAGGGAGGGGCAAGAGAGATAATTTGTTGGAGAACATAAAACAACACCATTGTGCTGTCACTTGGAGATTTTTAACCATGCTGTGCTTGGATCTTTTTATGTAGCTGTATAGCTTTTACAAATATGGTTTATAGGTTGGCATGAAAAACGTATGCTAGGGCAGGAGGATAGGAGACAATATGGACAGCATTAAAAGAGAAGATCCTGGAAGCAGAGATATTATCTTTTGTGTAAGGTAGGATGTTCAGGGCTAGTGGGTTGGCTAACCTATGGTATTGGGGAAGGTGTGGAGGTGTGCAGATTTTGGCGCTGAGGTACACAGGCAGCTGAAATAATTTTGTGTTAATATCTTTAGGCTTGGTCTAAACTCATACAGCTTTATATGAACTGTTTAAAAGTAGGATTTGGATTAAATGTTGTGTAAGGGAGAACTGGAAAAAGGAATAAAAAGCAGTATGGAATTTGCAAAATCTTTGAGTTATAAAGGACAATAGAGTTCTTGAAAAGAATAAGTTAGAGGAAGAGAATGGATTTGTGAAGAAAATAATTAGCCATGAATTATAAGATTATTTATCATTTTTAAAATAGGTCCTTTTGTCATATCTTACTCATCTACTGAATATTTGAAAGCTGATAGGTTTATTTTCCTGCTGCTGCACTGCACATAGATGGATAGCACTTGTGTTCACTGTTCACAATTTCCCTATCAATAATATAATAAATTGGATTGTTTAAAAAAAGAGAACCTTTCCTTTTAAGTTACTGGTAATGGATAGAATAGTAATTTCAGTTATTTAATCTTTCTGCTTTCATGTTCACAGAATGTACTTACTCTTTTGAGTGTACCTGTCTCAGATTATATACAGATATTTATTGAGAATAGGGCTGCAAGTCAGTCAGGAGTCAAAACGTGAAGTATCTACCCATTTTCTTGGGTTTCTAGGAAGCTGAAACTTTGCTGAAGAGTACCTTAGGAGTATGTAATAACCCCAAGTTTTTTGAGATAAATCAATATTCAAAAAAAATCTCTACCTATCAGATTTTTTTTTTTTTTAATTTGCTATTTTACAGGAATTATATATATTGTATATAAATAAAAATAATAATATAAGATACATATATAATATATAATTTGAATAATTGGATATATTGTATATAATGTATAAGAATAGAAATATAATGCAGTTATCAAAAGAATTGAGTGTTATTTTATCTTGCTCCCAGACAAGCCCACGCAATTTCATCCACACTGATGGCACTGTAACAGTCCATGTGGTGTATTTACAGAGGTGGAAACTTTGCTTTTTTTATACGTTATCTGTGGAAAGACAGCAGATGCTAATTTTATCTTTACTGTACCTTACTGATGAAGTATACTCATCTCCCAGAAGCAGAGATGGAGTGGTTCATTGTTTATGATGACAGTTGCCTTTTAAAGAAGCAGAGAACGAAGCATGTGAGGAATGCATGTGTCCTGCCAGGAGCACAGCAGGAAAAATATCTTCTATTTGGGATAAGATGTACTGACAGCACAGTAGGAACAGCTGAAATGAACTGTGCATTTGGAGTTTTCATACTGACCTGGATCACTGAAACCAATCGCATGTGTCTTATAATTTGACAAAACCTTGCTTTTTGTGCAGAGCAGAAAAAAGAAAGATGTTGCATAGCTATTAACTGGGCATTTATCAATATTTTTGCCACAAACAGCAATTGCAGGAATTTTTTTTTTTTAAAAAAACCTAATAAATATTTCCAAAGTAATCCATTGTGCATTTTATTAAAAAAGAAAAAAAAAAAGAAAGAAGTGATGTAAGTGAGGAGGGGGAATGAATCCGTGATTTTCAAGCTTTAGCTTTCTGCCTTTGTTGCAACCCAGCCTGGAACTGAACTAGAGCTGTGGTGAGCAACCAACACATCCTGAGGAGTGGGGCAAAAGAAGAGGAGCGCTAGTAGGTGTGAATCGCCATCAACGCATATTTAAAGACTAAAAATTCCACCAGAAAATTTCATGCTGGTAACCCACAGGATGGATGTCATGGGTGCATCCATTTCTGCTTGCAAAAATGAACTAAAGAACTCAAACTTCTAGAGAAACATCAATCCTTAATATCAAAGTGCTTTTGTACCAGTTTCTGATTCCCACCTGTGTTTCTGATTTCCACCCATTTTCTGTGTTTCCTGAGACACAATAGAAGAAAAAAAAACAACAAAACAACAGGTCTGATCATGCTTTTCTCTGTTTAGATGTTATGTTTTCAGTGGTTTGCAATCTGTTTTTCGAAAGTGTTCCAGTCCACATTCTGGCTCAGTTGTTGGCTGTGTTCATGCAACATTCATTGTCTTTCTTTGATGTGAAGCTATTAAACATGTTCTAAACCTTGTCTTGTCTTTCAAGTTCTACAATTTATAGGCTGATACAGCGGCAAGCTCTTGCAGTAGGAAACAACATCCTTCTAACTTTTGATGTTAAAAGTAGAAGGTGCACTTGTCCAGCCTCTAGAAATAAAGATTGTCTATCAATTTATGAAATGGCTTAGAGATGAGAATTAATGGTGTCTACAGCTCATGGAAGGTATTGAAGAGTCAAGTCCATGGTAGTTAACAGGTAGTACTTCCAAAGAATTATTTTAGAGGAAGATAGAATGTTTAAAACAATTGCATTCCTATATGATTTTAAGAACAGATACAGGATTAGATCTAGGAATGATGACATTTAAAATAACACTGAACACTAGTTTCAAGATTGTTTTAGTTGACTCAGAGACAGAATGTGAAAGAGATTGTGCCTACATTTAAAGCAGTAGAAATCACTCTCAAGACAAAAGCAGTTTAACAACACTGAAATGTAGGTAATTCTATGGTTGAAAAAGATAAACCGAATGTTTAAATTTGGCAGCAAGTGGTAAAGAAGGATGACAGTTATTGGCTCATGTGAAAAAAGTAACCATTACACAAAGAGGGTGAGACAGTTTCACATGTATGAAGATTTTTCCAGTGGGATCCATAGCTGATAACACACATTGGCTGTAGTAGTGAAAGTTAATTTTGGAGGAAAAAAAAAAAGAAGAGACAGATGAGAAATGGAAAGCTCTCCACAATAGTCAGCTGAGAAAGACAGCAGTGGGAGTCCCAGACAAAATGTCCTCCTTCAGGGAGGGGGCAGGTTTCTCCGGTGCAGTAGGAGGTACTGGATGATGCTGACAATTTTTGCCATGCTTTTCCCTCAATACTGCACACTTTTACTTAGGACCTGCTCAAACTTCCTGTTGTTTGCTCCTGTTTGTGATGCTAATAGCATTGCTTGGAGCACATTAATTAGACATCAGTGTTGCATATTCGTTGGCTGTTCAGTCTCTGTGAACATGAAATATCGGACAGTATCTTTCAAGTATTTCAATGACTTACCTGCTTTGTTGTGCTCTATATTTGGTTTAATATAAACTCAAATCTGCAAAGCAAGAAATGAGGGAGAAAAAGGCGTTTCTCATACCAATGAGAATTGCTTCCCATGAGAACCTGTCATAAAAATGATCTCAGGTGCAAACCCATAAAAGCAATTGCACTGGGAACTCAGCATGTGAACACAGGCGAAAACTGACACAGAGGCTCTGGAATAACATTGACACAGCAGCTTGATGAATGCATTCAGAGCCACGAACAGTTGGCCCTTAACATATCTGTAGCTAAAACCCTAAGGCACCTCTGGTGCTGTGCAACATAACTGTATAATCTCTCAGGAACAGCAGGTTACTGTTTGGAAATGAGCTGTTAAGTTTTGGTCATCTTGTTTATGGAAACTCGTAAGTAAACTAGAGTACAGCATTAATCTGGAAAGCTGATAAATGAAATGAAGGAAAATGAAAGACGGAGGTGAAGGTTTGCCAGCCTGGAAAAGAGATGAGTCCACAGAAGCAAACCTCCATAGCTACTGAAGTGCCAGATTCTCGTATGTGCCCATACTGATTCAATTTTTACCTTTTTTTGTCAGATAAAACTACAGAAAAAAGTGCCAGATTTTAGACCAAAAAGAGTTTAAAACACTCAAGTATAATGATGTCATTGATACTTATATGGCAGAGGAACTGCTTGACACAGAAAGGCGGAAAGGAAAGAAATGAAAGTTAGGCTTGCAAGAAAAGATAAACTAGTGAAAGGTAAGATCGTATTTCAAGTAGAATAATGAAACATGAAAGTGCAGTTAAGACTAAAAGGAGGATTGTACATTTTGCACTTTAAACTATGCTTCCTAGGGACCTACTCCTATTATTTCCGGAGTTTGGCTTTTTCTTTGGTAATTTTGATTTTTATGAGACTTTAGGATGTAAAGTGTCTTCATTTTGTTTTCAAAGTATATCCACACAATGTTAAATGTTTGCAGAGGCCAAAAAGGGAGACAAAATCATAAGCCTTGACTTTAGATGTAGTACCTAACATCCTCTGTAGAGCAGTTACCACGTGCAATGTGTTACTTGCTGCTGGCACAGACTTCATTTGTGCTGGTGGTCCTTGCACTCATCTCAGGGAGTTTTTTTTGTTTCATTATGGGAGTTGGGTGACTTAATTTCAGGTTCATAAAATCAGAAAACAATGTTTTAATGTTTCATATAATGGTTATTTTACAGCAATTCTGAAAATAAAATTAACATCTTCTGAAACAATGTAATCACATGAGCCTGCGATAACTGGGGGTCATTGCTTATTTGGCAGGCTGTTCCTTTCACTGGGCTGCATTCCAGTCAAATGAAGTATTCAGTACTTTAATTTTTTTAGTATGACCAATATGGGAGTTTTGGCTTTTGCCTTATGTTATTCCATTTTTGGTTGGATTATAATAATTTGGGCATTTACAGGAGCAGTAGTAATTATATTTTAATAAATAGATTTTGTGAATCTCTGGGAGTCTTTAGCAGATTGCAGACCTGAGATTTATTTCAGGCACTGTTTTTCTTTAACAGTTTGCTAGCGATCAAAAAAAGAATAAGTCCCTGTAGGTGTTTATAGGTGGGCCAGAATATATCAAGACAGCTAACCTGGAAACATGTAGAAAAAAATTTTAAATACATTCTACAGAAGGTGTACACCTTTTGTTACTTCTTTTTTATTTTTTTTTTTGGTCTCCAGGCTTATCTGCTTGTGAAGAAAACAGGCTAGGCCTAGATTGCCAGGATAGAAAGTATGCTTCTGCCAGGAAATCCATGAAAATGGATTATTTTCCTTATGTGATTATATTGCCGCCTCATTAAAATACCTTGTTACCTCATATGATATCTTCTTATTTCCTGTGGTGTTGTTCTAGTTGGGTTTTCTTTGCTCGCTGTACCTCATGACTTATTTTATATATTTTAAGGCTTCTATTACACAACAAATTCTTTGTTAGTTTTGCATTATTTAGTATGAAATCTGTGGAGGATGGAAGAGAGGGACATGGTTCTGACTCCATCTTTTGCAGCTGCGGTCAAAAGTTGGTCTTTGTAGTTTATTTTTAGAACATGAGCAGGATTAAGAGTCTTTTCCCAAGGTAAAACAAGAGGCACGAAGTAGCTAATAGTTCCTTTCCTTTCACTTCCTTGCTGCAAACAGTGGTTGAGTGCATAGGTCTAATAACACAAAACAGCGGCGGTCATTGACCTTCTGATCACATTTCATTATTGCAGGACATTGGAGTTTGTCTTTTAACCATCTTCTTATGTGGTGGATATGGAATAAGTAACTGAAGTAGTGAGCAGGTCTGCTCAGAGTAGTCTCAAAATTAGTACATTTTCCCTTACTTCTTAAAGACAGCTTAGCAGTTATGCAAGCTTACTAAAAATCAACAAACCTCACATGAATAATTTCCTTTTTTTTTTTTTTTCTTTTAAATTAACCTACCATTCCTGTCCTTCTGAGAAAATTATGCTTTTTCAGTTTCCATTTCAGGTATGGCATCAGTTTCTCTGAGAGTATAAGGAGGACACGTCAAAAGTTAGTTATTCTTACATAGTAGGTACTGCATTTTATATACAGCTAATGTTCCTCTGCCTGTTGAAGATACGTCTACATCTAGAAACAAAAGGAAAAAAAGAAAAGCTATCTCAACTAATTATCTCTATTTGTAAAGTCTTGATAGTCATGTAGGTGGTTTCAAAATTTCTTTTAACTGAACATGAAATAAGAAGGTTCATAAATCTGGAGAAAGTAGATGATAGTGTTCATAGGTTTAATAAAAAACCTAGATGTGTTAGTTTGAGTTTGTGTATTAATTCTTTTCTGTTTGTCTCCTCTATCTTCCTCCCCTTCACTGTTGCTGCCCAGATGAATCGGCAAGAAAACTGCTGGCAGCATTTTGACATTTGAATTTGGTGACAAGGTGAGGGCAGAGTCAGTGACATGGAGAAAGCCCAGTACCTAACTGGAATACTTACTGACAGATTGTAAATATATGACTTTGTTAATCCTCTGCAGAGTATCTGTCTCCCTCTAATCTTTTAAAATACATTTGCCTTTGCTGAGTCCATTAAGGAAAAAAGGAGAATTTATTGTCTTTGGAAGAAAGGGCAGGCCACACATAAGGACTACAAAGATGTTATAAGGCTATGTAGGGAGAAAATTAGAATGACCAAATCCCAACTAGAATTTAATCTGGCTTCTGCTGTTAAGGAAAATGAAAAATGTTTCTATAAACACATTAGCAATAAAAGGACTAAAGATAATCTTGATACTTTATTAAACACGGGGAGAAACAGTGACAAAGGACGAGGAAAAGGCTGAGGTACTTAATGCCACTTTGCCTCAGTCTTTAGTAGTAAGACCAGTGGTTCCCTGAGTACCCAGCTACCTGAGTTGCGTGACAGGGAGCAGAATGAAGCCCCCATAATCCAAGGGGAAATGATTAGTGACCTGCTACACCACTTAGACACACACGAGTCTGTGGGGCCGGATGGGATCCACCCAAGGGTACCGAGGCAGCTGGTGGATGTGCTCACCAAGCCACTCTCCATCATTTATCAGCAGTCCTGGAAAACCGGGGAGGTCCCAGTTCACCGGAGGTTAGCAAATATGACGCCCATCCACAAGAAGGGCTGGAAGGAGGATCCAGGGAACTACAGGCCTGTCAGTCTGACCTCACTCTGGGGAAGGTTATGGAACAGATCATCTTGAGTGTCATCACATGGCACGTACAGGACAACCAGGTCATCAGGCCCAGTCAGCACGGGTTCATGAAAGGTAGGTCTAGCTTGACTAATCTGACCTCCTTCTATGATAAGGTGACCCACTAAGTG
>VYXH01008858.1:2456-13825 GCA_013397275.1 Burhinus bistriatus
AAAAAAGAGCTGTATTTCAGTACTGAATTGCACTGAAACAGCTTTGGAAAGCATTTATAATAAGCATTTGATTTTAATGCATGTTGGGAAATGGAATAATCAGAACAGTATAACTCATACACTTTTATCATCATCTGTAATATCCCTTCTTTATTTAGTAGCACAAATTATCACTGTATAAGCAGAATTCATAAAGTAGGACAAAAGACAGTTTTAATCTTGGAAATGCTTTCCAGCACCAGTATTAGTGTTATCAGCAGCCAAAATTTTATTTTATACAGATATATCTAAGGCTTTGTACAGGTGTGTATAGCATAATGCACTAGATCTACAGGAGAGCGGTAAGCCTTTAGATCTTTTAATAACACTAGTGTTAGGTTTGCAGGTTGGACTGAGCATCTCTTGCTGTTTGACTTGTCACATTGCTCCAGACTACTTAGAACCGATACCAGTGAATTTGGCAGAGTGAGGTGTATGCCCCTCCTCCATTCCAGCGATGCCCAGCCCTTGTAGCATGCAACTTCTTTGTGAAAGGAGAGATTCTTTTTCAAAGAAAAACAGAGCCTCCTTTTTGACACAAACTGTAGATTTTAGCAGCCCTGGCCCAAAGGAAATCGACTGCTTTTGGTTTAAACGGTATAAAAGGGACACTATAACAACAGAAATCCTGAACAATTTTTTGTTATTATTTTAATTTGATTTTTCCTTTGGGTATGTCTTGAGAGTGGCAACTTGTGTGAACATTGCACATGATAATTCTTTCACTGTTTTTTAACCTCTCTTACAGCCCATGGGATAGTACTGTACATCAATACCTTCATATGAAATTTTTATATGCAATGGAAATAAAAGCATGGGTTGATTCTGCCTAGTTACTGTATTTGATTTTCTTTTGCAAGTTAATTTTTTTTTACATCCATCCCATAGTTGTGATATCTTAAGAGAAAGCGCATTTCCAGAATAATTTGATTACCATGTTTTTGTCATCATACTGTTTTGCATAGATAATACTAAATAAATGTGGGCACAAATCAGAAAAGTCAATCAGATGTAGTATTTCATAAGGAAGTCTAATCCACAAAGGCGCTATACGGTTACATAGAAAGGCACTCAATCTCTGTTTTTGTTCTCTATCCTTAGAAAATAAAACTTCAACTTTGAAGAAACTAGTAGACCACAGATTGCTTAGAGGAGCAATACACTGGGATACCAAAAAGAAAGAGTACTGTAGTTAAATATTGACCAGGCAATCTCAGCTCTAAATGGATGATAAATTACTTTTTAAAATAAAATTCATAAATGACAGCTGTTGTCTTGAAGAAGAAGAAATGTGGTCTTAATGCAGGTCAGGCTCTTGAAGTGGGTTACATGCACCTCTCCTTGATTAGAGCGAGGGTGGTGGTGTTTGGGGGATGGGTTGTTTGCTTAACTGAAAGTACTTTCTGATTGAATACGAAAAAATTCTATGTCCATTTTGGCCTTAAGTCTCTCAGATCCTTCTTTGGATTTGGGGTTAGTTTGCAAGGAGTACCAACCCTTAGGACTCCTTTTTAATCGCACCTTGGTGGCAGAAGAGGCTGATAAATGCTGTGCTGGGAAGATGAAGGATGCTGCACTGAGCACTGTGGGGCAGATAAACCAGGTGGTGCCTGTCACTGTTGGCAGGCTCGTCCTCACGTGTTCCCAGCAGCCCTAATGGGAAAGTCGTTTGCATATATCATGGCTATTATGAAGGGAAGAAAGAATCCCAAATTCTTGTTGGCTCTACTAGAACCTTTTCAGTAAGGAGCTGTGCATGTGGTGAGCTTGAAGCTGGCAGTGTTAGTCTACTGCTTCCTACATCCTCTGGCAGCACTTTGTCAGTCTCTGTGCATGACAATAATGCATCAGAGTAGGCAAGTTTCAGAGCAAAACCAAAAATGGAACCCTTGTTTCACTGCAGCCAGCTGCTGCTATAAGAGTTGAATGTATATTTGAGCAAATGACTCCTTTATTTCCTAATGAGATAAATAGTCTGAATAGCTGCAACTTTGTTTGCTTGATCTCTCTGCTGCATTGAAAACAAAAGTCACAGCTGCTAGCACACATGATGTTTACTGGAACGACCAGCCTGATTTCTCTACCAGCTGTGAAAAATGCTGCTTAGTTTTTCCTGGGGGGGCACGGACGACATACACCAAAAGACAAAACCGAAAAAACAAACGCAGAAGTTCAAAGATGTTATAAAAGCCTTTAGTTAGTTCAATTTAGTTTAGCCTGCAGGGTAAAGAAAACCTCCAGCTTCCTCCTCTCAAACTGGTTGAGAAAGCCGCAAAATTAATAAAAGNCAAACCGGTTGAGAAAGCCGCAAAATTAATAAAAGGGCATAGGAAGTCCAAACAGAAATCGAAGTGACAAATTGGGAGCAAAACCTGGGCAGGGAGAAATACCCTCCAACTAAAATAATCTCATCTCATCAAAGGCAATCCCATGGCTTGGATATGGACATTAGGAGAACTGAGTTTGATTCTGTCTCAGTTCCTGGGGTACAAAGCTGTATTTTTTTTCCTTCTCACAAAGCAAAAATTTTGAGGTCCTTGGAGTTACTGTGGTAGTAAGAACTACATATGTACTTAAGATGGACATTTAGAAAGTCAAAAATTGTTTGATACAATGCAGAGTGTAGCACAGCTTTAAAGACTAAAAACATGCAATGACTGTCTGTGCTAAACAAGCCCTTAGCATGGGAGGAGCAAGAGGGCAATGACATCATACCTGGGTAAACAGCCCTGAGTGAGAGCGGAAGGGAGACAATACAGGACATGTTGCCCCAGATAGCATTAACCGTTTAGTGCTGATGAGCTGTGCAGACAGCAAATGCAGATCAGAAACTCAGCAGTCACATTGCACAGTTGCCTCCAAACGCTGACCTTCTCACTCCCACCAGCCCTTACCCTGGCCCCCTCCAGCATCCACGGAGTTCAGGTGCCTGCAATATCAGCACCTCTAACACACAGCAGAGACTGTTGTTTATCTGAAGAAGGCTGGAAAGGAAAATACAGGTTATGCAGCATGTAGTAATCAAAGTACAGTTGGCATGTGTGTTGTACATGTGTAGGCTGGCCTATGGCAAATGCCTACGAGCCATCATTACATGGGGCTAGACAGAGACAGTTAAAGGTAGTTTAAAAACTTCAATACCTTCTGGTAGTTGAAACTCTCCAGAAAACTAATACTCCAAATTTCTTATGAACCTCAGTTTCCAAAACCTTGGCTGACTGCAGTGTTGACCAAACTAAGAGCTACACATAGCCCATTGCATTCTCAAACCGTGGTTAGTGGCTTACATTGGCTGTCCTGACTGTGGCCAGGGGTAGACCTCCTAAACTGTGGTGTTGGTTGAAGCCTGATACAAAGCCTACTTGATACAAGGGATCACTTGAGTGCTGAGATGCTGAGCAGTGCCCCTCCTCTGATGAAAAGAGGAGGATCAGCTGAGGTAGAGCTGCCTTTATAATCCAGCTGTCTGCGGACATCCCGTGGCACCTGGGTTTGTTACAGCGTGCCACATAAAGCAGTTCTTGGTTTTAGGATCTTTGCCATGGCATGGAAAGAGAAGAGAAGCACTCTGTGGGGTTTTAAAATTTTATGTGTTTACTTATTGCACGTACCACAAAGACAAAGCTTGCAGCAAACAAAGAAGCAGCCATATCCCTGCTTCAAAGCAATCTTGCTTGCTCTCTTGCTTGTTTTCTCTCTCATTCCCCCCCATAAGATGGAGTATTCTATTTCTAATAACCACATGCACCTGGGGATAAAGGATGTGGAACACATTCGTCAGGTGAGAGACTATCAAGGAAGCAGTGGTACAGAATGTGTGAGATGATGCTGTGCTGATTGCAGCTGCAGAGAAATGTCCCTTACAAAGCTGTGCCTGTAAATGGGCTAAAAAAATGCTTGAGAAGCAGTAAATGGGAGACGATTTAAACAACCTTTAGTGTTGCTAAGGATGTTATTGGTGTTCACGTTTGGTAGTGATGCTTGGAGATGCAGTCTGAGGGGAAAAAATATACAATGGAAAAGTAAGTTAACAACCCAGAATCTTTCTGTCTAGCAGGATTACAGGAATATGACCTACTTATCTTACCCAAGAGAAAGGTAAGATATGGTTTGATCATGTGGGGCAGAAATGTGATTGTCCCTCAGTCCGTCTTTTTGTCTAGCAGGCAGAGCCAGCTGCTGGCAGGGGAGCCAAATCACTGGAAGATGACGTGCGACAAATTCAGGCTGCAGGACTGAGCAGTTGCATCAGCTGGTTTCATTCACTTTTTGTGCTTGCAGGTACCTCGCTGGGGACCAGGATCTGGGGAAAGGTCACCATTACAAGTGAGCGATATGCTGTGTGTTCTGGCAGCCACACACACTGCTAGTGCCACAGGTCCTACCCTTAAGCGTATTTAATCATATCTGCAATTCACTTTGGTTTAGCTTTGCTCCAGAATGGGCTGGTCCTTTGGGCAAATGACAGAGTGGGGGTGTGGGATGAAGGAGAGGGAGGTGCTCATTGGAAGGGCTTTTTCTATTACAGTAATTTTCAAACCATAAAGCAGTAGGGCTATTTATTGCAAAATAGCAAAGTATTTTCTTTGCATGCAAAAAGCTTTCTGTCTCTATTTCTCATAACAGCCTCCAGTCTGAGCTGATATTCTCATTTAACCTTCTGCATTGTTCAGCTCCTTCCCCACGTGCTTGTAGGAGGGAAAGGATGCTGCTGGATTTAGGGGTGCTGGCAGTCATGTCTCTCCTAATGCCACTATGGGATCCCAGTCTCGTGAGCCGTGTGGGGAGGGGAGATGGGGCTGCAGCACTCCGACCATTGCATTGTGCTGTTCCCAGCAGCAGTTGTGTGTCACTCTGTGTTAGCAGCATGGCCTTGGCCCTGTTTTCCTCAGCTGAACTGAGACAGCAGGGTGCGATTGCACATGTGTCTCTCCCTGTTTTTTTAATAAGCACAGCCATCATCAGCTGGGCTGCTAGTGGGCTGAGGGTGTCCAAAAGGACTGGGTTGGTCCACTTCTTTCTCTTACCCAAAAATATATTTGGGTTTGGGTTTCCTTTTCCTGCCATCATCAGGTAGCTGAGTTTGACAGGGTTGGTTCAGTGTATTGGTCAATGTGGCTGTGTCCAGCCAGGGGAGAAGATGCCTCTGTCACAGGAAGGGATGGGTCATGGAGGCAGGCTCCTGCTTTCTGTTCTTGGAGTGTGACCAAGCTGTGTGTGCACAGATGTGTGTGTGCATTTTCAAACCTGTGTTTTTCACTTTTATATATATCAAACAAATTTGCATTTGGATGGCATCACCAAGCTCCTGGAATTTGTGCTTCACATGCCACTCTTCCCCCATCCCTAAGGAAGGCAGTTACATCTCTTACTCAGAAGCTGTCCAGGTGATACCGTGCCGAAATCCCTGCAGGAGGGAGCATTGCGCTGCCAGCACTGGAAGAAACTCACCCTGGCAGGTAGGAGAGGAGATTGCAGTTTGTCTGGAGACATGCCTGAGCGCTGTGCTGGGCTGGATGACAATGCGTGGCATGACAGCATCCCACCTCACACGCTCCCAAGGACTCCTTTTCAGTGGGAGATGAACAATCACCATTAGACAACCATGCATTTCTGCCAGTTGCAGAGCTTAGGAGGCCAGTTTTCTTCTGCTCTAGTGTTTTTTCTGAAGATACATGTGTGGGGGTTTTCTTCTCCAGCTGGCTGTTTATTTTCATGAAACTATTAGAAATTTAGGTCCTTAAATGTGGTAAAATCTGGCTCGTGTTCAAAACTTAGAGGACAGCCATGCAGGCAGCTGGTTTTGGTGCGTAGGCTGTGTTTCCTGGCTGCGGGGGGATGGGAACTCCATGGCTTACAATTAGCAGCTGTCTCCTGGACCCCAGAGGAAAAAGCTGCTTTGCTGGAGGCATCATTTCCCTGGCAAGTACTGTCCCGAATATGAACCGAGTGGCAGATGCCCACCTGGGGGGCTCTGCCTCCCACCCCCCAGCACCAGGCCGCTGCGGGAAGGGGCAAAGTGCCATGTGGAACAGAGAGAGGTGCAGGGCAGTGACTGCTGCTCTCTGGTACACTACCATTTAATTAAACAGGTTAGTGTCCATGTAGAAGGACCATGTTATACAGTAGGTGTCAGCTGGGTTTTACTTTTTTTTTTTTTTTTTATGCTAGCATGTTTTTCTGGAAGCGTATCTCTGTAACACCTCCAGTTTTGCTGAAGGTTGCTCATATAAGACACTCTCAAGTGCAATTAGCTAATGAGATCTCACTGAAACCTATCAAAAATGGTCTGTGTGGGATTCCCTTAAAATCGAGTATGAAGCCCTCAGGGGAACACACAAGTAAGGAAAGAAGGGAAAGGGGGAAATGTTTCAAGGAAATTTAGAGAAAAACAGGGAAAAAAAGTTTGAAAAAGAGATTATTACAATCTGGCCCAGGCTTTTGACACTTCTTAGCAGAGATACAACCTCTCCTGCTGTGTCGTCTGATCTCCGCAGTCCCCCGGAGCTGTAAGCACCTGGGCCTTCATTCTGCAAAGCTGTAGAGGGGCTCTGAGGATTGAGGACAGAGAGGGAGAAATGGGAGGAAACCAAGGAACAAAGTCTCACCGAAGGAATGTCTCAACCACAGACACTCTGCTGCTCTGGAAAGGATTAAAGAGCTACAAATGTCAACCAAAAAACCCCACTGTGATCTGTGGCTGTTATGTACCGGTGTTTCAGGCTGCGCAGTTGCTTCCTTGCGGGAGCAGTGCAGCAGCAGACTTGCCCAGGCTCAGCCAGAGTAGCTGCTCATTGCAGGACACAGCATACAGGTTGAGGTGCCAGCTACTATGAAGTCATGGGAGGGATGGGCACCTGGGAAAAACTCCAGCACCCTGAGGCTGAAATGCACCCCCAACAGTCTCCCAGGTGGTGCCAGCAGCAGCGGTGGCAGGAGGGAAACCTGCTGTGCTCCTGTGGGTTGCCCTGGAGCATCGCTGCCCCTACAACCCCTTCACTTGGAGCCAGCCAGCACCGGATGGAGCGTTCTGTAAATGTAAAGGGTCTTTAAATCCTACTTCCCAAAATGGGAGTGCCATGCTACACTGTTTGCAGCAAACTGCAGCCCCTGCTCTGCAATGCTCAACAGCACCGCAAGGCCAGGGCAGAAGTGATGCCCGGGCAGCGTCCCAAGCAGGGAGCTGTTCTGTGGGAGCTATAATACCCAGGCTGTCTCCTAGCGCCCTCCTCCACAATCAGTAGTTAGTGTTAATGAACACCATTAGTATTAAAAAATTTATCCATTAGACTGTCCAAGCTGAAAAAGCCTTCAGCGGCAGGACTTGTTACAGAACTAGTCATGATGTTGGTTTTTTTTTTTCCCTGCAGGTAGGCAAAGCAACTCTCAAACTCACACTTTATTAGAAGTATTTGATGGCATTGTCCCTTTTTTCTCCTCCAAAATTCCCTGTGCAAACCCCACCTTCATAATTAATAACTACTGGTGCTTCTCACTGGCCTGCAGCTGCCCAGAGAGACTAGTAGGGATACCCTTTTAAAATATGTTGTTGCAGATCCCATTCAGCCCTTGTGTCTGACTCAGGTGGCTTCATGCCTTGGGCCTTTTGCTCTGCTGGGTTTGCTGGTCCCAGCACTCCGCCAGCTGGGAATGGTGGCGAGGCCCCGGTGCTGTTTCCCTGTGGGACAGCTGGGGTGGCAGTGCTGGAGCTCATCTGCTCCAGACGGGCTGTTTGCACAAGCTGTCAGGCAGGAGGAAGTGTGGGTGGTGATGCAGGATGTTTCTCTGGCAGGTTGATGTGCTGGGAGAAACCTCAGGCCTTTGTGCTTCGTGAGTAGCAGAAATCACAACCAAGTACAATAGCGATGTTGTGTGGGGACGAGCCTAGAGTGACGTGGTGAGCAGGGTGAGGTTTTGGGCTACCTGTGCTCTTACTTACCCCCAGCCAACCTTAAAAGCCTGGAGGTTTATTTTCAGAGAGGTTTGGGCAATTTTCTGCTGCCTCTTTGCAGAGTTCCTGCAGTTCTCCTTGTAGTCGCAGCCTTCCCTGGTAGCACTAGAGGTGGCTTTTTTCCTGGTGAACAGATGTTAGGGTTTAACTCCTTTTTGCAAAAGGTATCCTCATGGTGGTACCCAAACTCTCCTCTGCTGTAATGGACTCAGGGAGAAAAGAGATGAAATCCCAGTGCCTCTTGTTCCCCTCCCAGTAGCTACCCTGTAGCAGGCAGTGGGTTCCTACTGCTTTCTGGGGACAGGTCATGCACCCACGGGGACCCTCAGTGCAGGGATACTGCCAGCTGCACCATGACCCCAGACTGCACAACCTGCTGCCATGCTGCCAGTGCGGAGGAGAAGCTGGACTGTCACCAGCTGCCGTGATGGTATTTTGTGTGTTCATGGTGGATGGGAAATGATGCTTTGGGCACACACTAATCTCTGCATGTTCATTTCTGTACAGAGGAGCATATTGGAATCATAGACAGACTACTCTGGCTCTGATAAATTGAAAATTCCTCTAACAGGGTAAAGTTCTGTGCCTGACTTAAAAAAAGGGGAAGGAAGGGGAATTTACTTGTGGGTCACTGGAAATCCAGCGAATGACTCTGAAAGCATTAGTGCGAAAGGGTATGAATCACTCCTTTCTCCTTTGTGCTGCTTCAGCTGAACTGCTCCAGTGTTCAGCTTCATTAATAATTAATACAGCAGGGAAGTGGAGCTTGGCTGCATTGTCTTCTGTCACAACAAAAGGGGAGAGCACATCTGCTGATCGGCATAGCCGCTCTTATGCCAAAGCTCTGGAAAGAAATGCTGGGTGTAAAAGAGAATTAAAAAAAATCTGTGCCTCTTGGTGTAGCTAGCAGTGGTCAGTAAGACAAGGTGAGCGCACCATCCAAGGTGGAGTGAAGGTTCCCTAGGAGGAGGAAACAAGCGCACAATAGAAAACACAACCTTGACATTTGCAGCAAGGCTCACACAGCAAGAAACATAACCGTGCTTGATAGAGGAGAGGGAAGCACAGGGCCTCTGAGAATTCCTTAATTAACAGCTAAAAATGCCTGAGTTTATTTACGAGGCAGCCTACAGAAAGATGAAGGACTGCCTGGCCCCTGGCACCCTGCAACCTCCTGGACTTGCTCTGCGAAGGTGCCTGGCTCCACTGCTTGCCTGGTTCCCACCTCCCACCTGGGCATCTCTGGGGAAGGTTGATGGATGGGGCAGTGCAGGGGGCATAATGCCGGCTGAGGGATTGTTTCCCAGTGAGCATCTGAGCGCAGAGGGTGGTGGTGGATGGAGGGATGCTGGGAACACCCTTAGGATAGGGGTAAATCTCTTTGTGCAGCAAGTATTGAGAGAGAGGGACCACAGCTGGCTCACAAGGCAAGGGAGGGACCTCTTGCTGTCACAGTCCTGGGACATGGAGGGAAAAAATTCCTTGGAGGAATGTCCACTGTACAGCTTGTGTGGAGTAAGGCAGGCCTCGATGAACAGCAGTGGTCAACAGCTTAACTGTGGGCATGGCAGATTGGCATCCCGTTTTAGTCCATCTGTTCTCACCAAGAATAAAGTAGCAACTTCCTCTGATACAGAGGGAAGTTAATGTCTGCTTACTTGGAGCAACTGTCCATGTCAAGGTGGTGGGTTGGTGTTTGACATCAGTTAACAAGCTTTAGTTCAGCATGGAGTTCACGGTACATGTCTGTGAGTTAAGGCTTTCCAAAAACCTTTTATAGTACAGAAATCGCTATTGCTTAGTGAGCTTTTGAAACTAGTACCTTAGGAAAGCTTGCTATGTTTCTATCTGTGAAAGACACATGAAATAATCTATGCTTAGTGTGAAAAAGCATATATATGTATATATATATATAGATTTGTATACATATACATCCCTTTTTTAGTTGTTGAGAAGAAGCAGCTCTGTGTGGGTGAACATGTTTCTCTTGCGGAGCAGTTGCAGTAAGCAGATAACAGCTGCCCTGCACAGCTCACTAGTGCCCAGGCTGGTGAGTCTACCTGGAACAATTCAGTTACCGAGTGAATGTCTGGTCAGGCTGTCTGTAAGAAAGGACCTTCCTTGCAAAAGTGTCAACCAGAAGGAACATATGAATGTTTATTGCCAGCTTCAATGCAAGGTCTCCAGGCTCTGACTAAACTCACCTCTGCCAGCCATGCAAGCTGCAGTGGGGGATTAGGCACTGCTGTGGCTGGTCTCACTCCTCCAGCTCTGCTGCGAAGGGACAGATAGCTGTGGGATGAGCGAAGTCCTCGGCCACTATCCCCCTTGCTCTGGCCACAAGCAGCAGAATGCATGTGCCTTAGAAGCAAGGTTTAAGACAATTAAGTAGCTAAACACAAGTAATTATAAACTCACATACGTGCACCCACAAGCTAAGATGTTCCTGTCTTATATACAAGGATCACAGCTCAGACATTCCTTAAAATGGCTCACAATAACGGAGCCGTGGGGAAATCATGCAACAGGACTAACTCTGCCTGGACTTTAAAAGTATTTCACACACTCCATATTGGGGTGGTCAGGAAAGTCTCAAGGATCAAACAGAGGATGGTATTTTAATGATTAAAATAGGTTTTGAATTTAGCACTCAGTTGAGGTGAATGGAGCAAGCTCACAGCTCTGTTGCTTGTGTGTTCACCCTAGCTGCTGTAGGAGCGAGGAGGGAGTCACAGAGGTTGGCTGTGCAGGCTAGAGTGAGTGGTAAAATACTGCCTCATTTTTTTTGTTTGTTTGATTTCAGTTTAAATGAAGAGAAAGCAGATCAGGCTTTCTGATAAAAACAGAACAAAATAGTAAAACTCTGTCTGTGTTTGCGGTTTGTTCATGACAAAGTCATTGGCAGTAATTTTTGACAGGGCCATCTTAATAACTACTGAATAAGTCAAAAGATGAAAGTTGTTTAATCCTATGTCCATCTGCAACGGTCAATAAGTTTCTTGGATGTCAGTGGGGACCCTGTGCAAGCCTGGCACTTGCTTCATCAGCTGTGGTAAAGGGGCTGACACCTCCCTCTACCACCCCTTTCCTGGGACTCACTGCCACCATTGCTGCCCAAATCCTTGTTTACTCCAACACCTTTCAGCTCAAATAACGCACGTTAGCCGGAGCACTTCTAATAAAAGAGTGCTTTTTTTGTACTGCCAAGCCTATCCTGTGGTCAGAGTGCAACTGTGGCTGTGTTAGCAGCACATTCATTTTCCTAGATTCTGCACCCTCACCACCAAAGGTGTTACCTCCAATCTTCACTCCTTTTCCTGTCAGGCGCTGAGAAAGGAATTAGATATCACCTCCCCTTCCAGTAGCTAGACTCTAACAA
>VYXH01008858.1:14011-40907 GCA_013397275.1 Burhinus bistriatus
CTCAGCCCTTCCTCATAGGAGAGATGCTCCAATCCCCTGATCATCTTCGTAGCCCTCCGCTGGACTGTCTCCAGTAGTTCCTTGTCTTTCTTGAACTTTCACTTCTCTTGCAGCTCTGCAGAACTAATCCACTTCTCAACTGTATTTTAACTGCAGTTCATCATATGCGTCACATTTCATTATCACTGCTCACACCTTTCCTCTGAGTAACTCTCTGCACTCTCATATTTTTGCTGCACACATGGGTCCTTTTCCTTTAGGCCAGGGCATTCAATCGTTGTCATTTTCCTTGGTCCCATGAAGTTTCTTTGTACTTCATACATCATCAGCTTCACACTCTCACATGTTCCACTTCTTTGGTTGAGCACTGCAAAGGGTGTTGTTCTGCTCTTTTTCCCGTTGCTAGGATGGTGCAACTCACCTCTACCATATTATGTTACTTTGGAATGGATACCTAATAGTGAGTGATATAGGTAAACAGATACCTAACAGACAAACTTATTCTCCTTGTGGTACTGAGTCTCCCAGGAACATCCTCCTCAGGCATTCCTTCCTGGTAAACATCATTCAACAGCAAGTATTTCCAACTATGAAGAGTATTTTTGATGCTGTGTTAGAAATAAACCCTTGCAGCATTTATGCAAAAAGATTTTCGCCCCATTCTTCCATCAGAGCACAAGCTGGCTCACTCCAGATACCAGGTTCTCTCTGGTGACTCTGGATGAAGTAGATATTGAGCATGTGGGATCCCTGACATGCTTGCTGTACCCCTGGGGGAGGTACCTCTTCCACAGCAGTCACCCGCAGGGAACATTGCCCATGACTCAACCATTGCAACACAAAGCCCAGCATCACTGATGACACTGCCACTGAAGGTGGATTTGTGCAAAGACGTGGAAATGTATACTGAAACGTCTAGTGTTTGGGTGCCTGTTCCCTTCCCCTGCCTCTGCAGGGCAAAGGGGCAGGCAACTTCTCAAACAGCAGGGATGATGCTCATCAGAGAATACAGAAGCCAGCCCAGCGTAAATGGTGTGCTGTCATCTCGTACTCCTACCCACCCAGATGGATGTAGCTGAGTTCACATTGACGCTATCCACAGCTCTGTACAGGATGGAGTGGGACGGTTCACTGTGTGTGCACACAGGCTCTCTGCTGTTCACTGAGAATAGGGCTGTGGTCCTTCAGTACAAGGATGACACCTTGCATTGAACCACCCAGCAGCCTTCTCTGCTGCCTGGAGAACTGCAATCAGAACAAAAAAATATGGAGGTGGAAAGTTGAGCTGGTCTTGGCAGATGTCAGCATAAAAGAAAGGTAAAACCAAAGCAAAAGAGAAAAGGAAAATACAGCCCAAGTGTCCAGGTATAACTGTGGGATGGCTCAGGGAGGCCCAGCAGTGTCAAAACTTGTCAAGGCTGGTCCACTTGGAAAGGGACAAAACCTGGGCTCAAGGCTATATTCTGAGCTGCATCTGTTCTGTGGGAGCAAGACATCTTCCACCTGCACTAGAGCTATTTGCATGTGCTGGGAAAAGGGAGAAGGCAGAGCAGTTCCTGGGCCAGGCACAGGTTTACCGCTAACTGCAAAGATAGGTGTTAAATCTAAGTTTATATGACTTGGACCGTGCTCTGAAGCCCTGCTTGATCCTACCTCTCCTCACACTGTATTTGGAGAGACAGGTACAACCAGAAGGGGTTTGAGGGGCATATATTGGGAAAAGAAGAGGTGTTTCTGACAACATCATGCCTTACTGTGGGCTGCCTGGGTGGGAGCGACGTGGCTTGCCCCACTGGCACCAGGTGTGTGCTCACTGAGGCAGGTCAGTTGGTCTTCCTAGGAGTGGNCTCTGTACAGGATGGAGTGGGACGGTTCACTGTGTGTGCACACAGGCTCTCTGCTGTTCACTGAGAATAGGGCTGTGGTCCTTCAGTACAAGGATGACACCTTGCATTGAACCACCCAGCAGCCTTCTCTGCTGCCTGGAGAACTGCAATCAGAACAAAAAAATATGGAGGTGGAAAGTTGAGCTGGTCTTGGCAGATGTCAGCATAAAAGAAAGGTAAAACCAAAGCAAAAGAGAAAAGGAAAATACAGCCCAAGTGTCCAGGTATAACTGTGGGATGGCTCAGGGAGGCCCAGCAGTGTCAAAACTTGTCAAGGCTGGTCCACTTGGAAAGGGACAAAACCTGGGCTCAAGGCTATATTCTGAGCTGCATCTGTTCTGTGGGAGCAAGACATCTTCCACCTGCACTAGAGCTATTTGCATGTGCTGGGAAAAGGGAGAAGGCAGAGCAGTTCCTGGGCCAGGCACAGGTTTACCGCTAACTGCAAAGATAGGTGTTAAATCTAAGTTTATATGACTTGGACCGTGCTCTGAAGCCCTGCTTGATCCTACCTCTCCTCACACTGTATTTGGAGAGACAGGTACAACCAGAAGGGGTTTGAGGGGCATATATTGGGAAAAGAAGAGGTGTTTCTGACAACATCATGCCTTACTGTGGGCTGCCTGGGTGGGAGCGACGTGGCTTGCCCCACTGGCACCAGGTGTGTGCTCACTGAGGCAGGTCAGTTGGTCTTCCTAGGAGTGGTGTGGGTGGTGTCTTGTCTGCAGGCAGGCAGATCCAGGTGCACCCTCTGGCCTGGGAAAATGGTCCATGGATTGGGTCTGAGCAAGTAATTTCATGTGGGTGCCAAGCTGAAATGTAGACGGGGCTAACTGAATAACTGCACAGATCACTTCACAGGAGCATTTCAAGCAGAAAAGGGAGGCCCAGGACACTGACCGGCCTGGAAGCAGGGCAGAGGGCTCTGACAGGAGTCTCTGTCTGTGTTGCAAGGGCAGAGGCCCTACAAGGCACTGGAGAAATGAAAGAGAGAGAAGGGCACTGCTGTGCAAGCTGGCTTCCTCCGGCTCCTGGAGACAGTCCAGGGCTTTGCCCTGTCTCACGGAGGGATCTCCCAACCAAAGGAATTTCCTCTGCAGCCTGGGTTCCCCCTGGAGCATGGGAAAACATGTGCTAGTAGCCAAATTATGGCTGGGTGCCTTAGTGCTAGTCCTGGATATCCTCCCAGTATTTAATTAGAGACAGTAATGAAAATAGCATGCTGTTCTCCACTGCTGCAATGAGCAGGGAGCTGCCGAGCCAGCAGAGATCACGCCGCCAGGTCTCCAGGACACTCATGACTCACTCTGCAGCAAAACACCTGAGACAGAGCAAGACATTCCTTGGGAAATCCCATCTGTGTCTGAAAGGATTCCCTCTCCCCCACTGGAGAAAAAAGCAAAAGAGGGAGGGGAGGGGGAAGAAAAGACAGTCATAAGACCTGTTTTCCTTTAGGGATGTAGAAAAGCAATGACTGCAAGGCAGCTCTCCCCACAGGCTGTGCCAGCTACCATCCTAAAAAGTAAGTTTGCTGACCTAGATCAGAGTCCATGCATTAGCAGGACTTGTGCAGCAGTGAATTGTGCAGCACGGACCACTGAACAAGCTCTTTGAGGGCATGTGTGTGCAGTGAGCCACAGCTGTGCCAGCGCAGGTGCTCCTCCCGGGGCCATGCGCGCTGTGACATCTGCCCTTCTGTGTCTCGGGTGCAGCTGTACAGACCTGCAAGTAGGACACGTGTCTTAGGGCCCCACCGTTTCAGGGGATCAGCCTCTCTGCTCTGTACCCAGCCCTGACAGCGAGCACACCTCTCTAGGTACTGAATGCCTTGTGGAAAACTCATCTCAACAAGTGAGGGAAGCAGACGGTGAACCAAGCAGTGGGGATCTCACGCTGACACACAGCCCCAGGTGGATTCAGCCTTGACAAATTCCCCATCTTGCTTGTGTGACACATAAAATCTGATGAGTGAATATGCTACCTGAACCAGAGATGTACAAAAGCACAGACACACTGCCTGTGAGTCATCTGCTATTCCTGCCTCTGATGAGTCCCCTGATGCGCTGGTGACATGCTAATGCCAAACCATGTGAAGTAATGACTGATACCTCCCACCTTCTTCTCACCTATATCTTCTGGGCAGGTATATGTAGCTTGACAAGAAAAGAGGGGCATGAAGGGAGGTTTATGAATTGATGGGTTTTTATAAGGAGGAAAATTAAGGTAGTGTTCAGTTTTCTGCTTTCTCACTGTGACATCTGCTCATATGAATACCTGCGAATAGGAGCAGCAGTGGCAGGGCAAGGCAAGCACGGATAGCTTTGTTAGCCTGCTGGGCTCTCAGGCGAGTGTTTGCAATGCCCATTAAAGCAGTGGGAGCTGTGCCAGCCTGTCCAAGGCAGAATTACAACACCCCCTTGCCCCATTTTTCTGCAGCATAGGGGCATCAGTCTGACCATGGCAAAGCTTAACCCTGGGTTCCTCATGTCCAGGCCACTTGGTGCTGGCCAAACCCAGCTGCCTCATGCTGTGGGGAAAAGCTTATTCCCAAGGTGTTAGCCTTCTGGACTAATGCCTGTTTCGCAACTTTGCAAACCCTTTTTTCACAACAGCCTCAAACTTCACTTCCTGTACAAGTGTTGCATCCTGACCTAGGCTTTTCATTCAGCCACATGGACGACATCCTAGTATGAAAGCAAAAATTGTGCCAGGGGCTGTTTTGTTTACTACTTACTCTTACAGCACTTGACAGTTTTAGGGGGAGGAGGAAGAGGCAAAGGAATGAGGATAACACAGAGCTGTAAATCCCTGTTCTCTGCATGGTTCGATGCTGTGAACAAGCATAAGCAAGCAGATGTTTTGGCTTGATATGTTTGTTTTCCTCAGTACCCTGCAAAAGCTTGAGCTCTGTGGCTTGGCCTGGACCCTGTCCCCTACCCAGCACATTCAGGATGTTGGGAAAGAACAGGGAGCTGAGGCTGACATCTTTACCATGTTCCCAAGGAACTGAATCCGTGCTGTGACCTGGCAGGACCATTGTAAACCACCCTGTATGCAGTGGCTTAGTTTCTGATTGATATAAAAGATGGATGTGATGCTTCCTCAAAATCAATACAAACTACTAAGATGTTCAAAACACTGCTTAAAAGTAGGATGTAAATGGAGCGCTGGTCTTCCTGGATCCCCCATGCGGGTGCAAATTTCATCTAGCTGTTTTGTAACTACAACCATGAATGTGCCTTGGAAATTTGGGCTACTAACTAAAACAACAGGAACTAGAGAGTGAGCATTATAATGTTAGCTCATTGCCTCTATTGAATCCCGTCCAACACAACCAGCATCACGTTGTCTTATGGCATGGCAGTGCCACCTGGTCCTAACCTAATTTGATCAATTTAAAGTAAAAAAAATCTTGCTATGCGGACCTCGGGGGCATATGTAGAAACAGTTGCATAGTTAAAGGATGTTTTTTCTTCCATTTGTACCTATGAAGGACTCATTAGAAATACAGAGTGTTTTAAATGCCTGCCATGGAAAATTGATTAAGGCTTGCTTTCGGGAAGCTGACAGCAGTAAATTCATTCATGAATTTTTTTTCTCTAACTACTGAAAACCTGTGCTCTAGCATGTCACCATGGGAAAACAAGCTGAAAGCCAGAAGTATTTAACAGAATGGTGGAACAAAAATACACATTTTCAGGCATGTGAAGGTTTTTTCCTTCTTGCCCCCCCTCCAGCTTTTATCAGCTCCTGCAGTAGGAAAACATGTGAGGCTTTCAAGTCCAGCAGGCAGCAGTGGGAAAATGGGCATGTTGCCCTGAGATCTGACTCGTGCTTCCAGAGGTACTGGTCAAAGCTGTCAGCCCGAGGAAAATAAAATAACCCTGAACCATTGTCAGGTGTTCTTGCTGTGTTTAAACCAGGCTGAACTGCTCCAGGAATGTGCAGCATTTTTGGACTGCTTGAGAATGATAGTGTCAGGGGAAATGATTCAGGGGTTTTAAGAGTGTTTCTTCATGCCCTTGTCTTATGTCTTCAAAGTGTGGCTTTTGCAGAGCACAGCTGAATGGCAGGTGACTCATAAATGCCTGTTTTAAAGATGGGCTGTAGTTAGCGTGTCACATATGAACAAGACACCGTGTGAATCCACTGGTGAAAGCCAGTGACATGATCTGTTGTGGAAGAAACTGTCAGTCCTGGTGACAGAAACGCTACAGATACCAAAAGCGTAGGCAGGAATTCTTTGTGGTTTCGACTTCAGAGTCATTCAACTGAGAAGAGCCAAAATCCCCATCTCGCTCTTCATTTACTTATCCACATGCAGTCTTTGAGAATTGCGGAGTCATTAGATCATGTAACCCGACCTTTTCAGCTCTTGGAATCACATGTAGTTACTCAAAGTGGTGTTCGACTGAAAAAACCCCCACCTTCCAGTATGATATTCAAGTAGCTGGAAGACTTTTCTTTTGCCCTCTTATGCTTTACCCTCTTATACCTTCTTTGGGAGAAAATGCTTCTTCTGAAAAGACTTCTTTCTCTAGAGGTAATTTTTTGTCAGAACAGGACTGACAGGCTTCCCAGCTGCATTATGATTCATTATCTTACTAATCATCACCTTCAAAAGTGAAATTCGCTTATATGCACAAGTCCTGTCTGAGCTGGCAGGACAGGAAGTCCCTGGGTGTCTGAGCAAGGGCACAAGGATGCTACTGAGGGCTAGGAAATCTCACCTGAAGTCTCTACATTGCACAAATGTCCAGGTTTCCTTGCTGAGTGACAATTCGGTCAGTACAGCTGTCATGGTGCTGCTTAGCAGTGCGTGATTAGAGCAGGGTTTATTTGTAGAAAGAGTGTATAAGTGTGGTCAACACTCTCCCTACATCCAACAGAGCATTTCTGTGGGGAAAAGAGAGGGATCTCTGAGGACCCTAAAGTAAGTAACAACATGGTGACAACATGGGTTCCTAGAAAGCCTTGTTCGATTTCAGGAAGGACACAGCAAAGCGTATACAGGTAATGTTTTGGTGCAAGCGGTCTTGGGGAAGGAAGTGGGTGGTGCAGGTACCTGATCGTATGCTATACAACAGAGGAGAGCTGATACACCAAGCTTACCTTTGGAAAGTAATACCTATGTGGTTGCTTCTCATTGCTCAGAGAGACAGTATCAGGCCGTCAATAGCTTCAACCTTTTATGAAATTATGGTACATGGACACCTGTCTGGACATCTGCAGACCTGATAACAATGTCTTTGGCAAGGCAGGAGCAGCTGAAGTCTCTGAAGAGGTGCAGGAGTGAAAAAGTACATGGATTCTTTCTTGCAGTAATTTCTGACTATTGCTCAAGTCCTCCTTACCCCCCAAACCAAGCAAAACCAAATCTGATTACATCAGACCCACCTGCACTGGTCTCTCTCTCTGTGTCCCTCTTTGTTTTTACACAGGCTTTGGCAATGCTTCTTCCTCAGAGCTCAGCTTTTGATCCTCTTTTCTTCCTCCTGTGCATATCTGGTTTCCTAAATCTTAAACAAAGCTACACCTGAGGCACACCCACACCTGTCAATGCATATAGAGAGGTGAGAGTAATCTTCAGCATTTAAATGAATAAGGATTTTGTGGTTAACCATTATATCACTACCATGTCCTAAAGCAAGTAATGCACCTACTGGTCAGCACACTCCAGCCTTCATTCAACATGCAGCAGCACTGAAATGCCCTTTTTGGAAATAAAACACTGTGAACTGGTAACCTTGCGGTAGGTAATTTTGAAGCTTTATTGAGAAATTCTTTTTTAATGTGAGCATGAAATGTGAATCAGATCACACATTTAATATGATCTCATTGGTGTGCTATGCTGTGTTAGACAGTTACTGTTGTCTTATGTTGAACACCTCTATTTATACACACTGCTGCTTTTCTCTTCTTTTTATGTAGATTCTGACCTTTTTACAGGGGCAAGGCAACCTTTGTTAGCACATAATGACAGTAGACTTTAATTTGTATTGCTCTGCTGACTCAAAACTATTTTTAAAAAAACCCAACTGAAATAAAAAGTCATGTACCAATGTAAAAAATCTGAGAAGTTCTTGGCATTTAGCAAATGTTTCATTGGATTACATTAAAAACTGCTTTTTCTGGAGAATTCTGTTTCCACCGTGACCGTATGAAAAGTGTTTGATGAGCCAGAGGAGCATAGCAGAGAGGAGGCTGACTCTCTTGGAAGGCTCTTTTGCTTTGCTGAAAGGTGAAAATGCTACACACTGTGAACTTTCTCCAGAGGCAGTCTTCGCAGTGACTGATAGCAAAAACACAGCTATTTTCACTGAAGAGTTCCTCCTATTTTAAACCTGAAAATGGCAGCATTTATTGATGAGCACTAAGTGGCTATAACACAGGTAAAACCTTAATCTCCAAAAGCCTAAAACATAAAATAAAAAAGAGGCTTCAGCCTAGATACTGGAGAATTAAAGAGACTGTTGAATATTTATAAGATTGCAAGCAGATATTTGAAATTATTTTGATTTGGAAAGTTATGGTCTAGTTGTCATGAGACAATGCTCCCTTGAAACTCTGTGAGAAGCCACTATCTGCTGGAAGTCGTGTGTTGTGGGAGAATCTGTTTGGGCATCAAGAACTGGAAGGCTCCAGGACAGCAATCAGCATTATCTCATGGCAAGCCCAAGACATTTCTTTTTTCCTCTGTATGTAAGTGTGTGATCTAGCTTTAAAGGAATTTGGGAGACCTAACAGTAAGAACCCATGAGTCCAAGGAAGGTATTTTTCACTAAAATGACAGGAAATGTCTCTCTCATCTTGTAAGACTCTTCTCTACTCAGGGTTTCTTTGGGAAGGACCACTGTCTAAAGATGTTACATGACTTTATCCATGCCCTCCAGCCATCAGCAGAGGCATTCAGGCAGAAGCAGATTATGCTCCCATTGCATATGTGGTTACCATCTCCAGCAGTTTTTCATGGTTCCCCAACTCCTTGGGATCACTGGATCCTGCAGCAGAGTTTCATGCAAAGTCACTTCCAGGCCACCACAATTCCTGGACCCAGATTAAGGTAGCCTTCATCCAGCATTAGGGCAGACAGCAGGGAAGTAACTGACCTTATGGGACAGTTGGTATTCTGCTGTAGGGACTATCGAGACAGCCACAAACCAGCAGGTTTCCAAGGTCCCTCATTAAATGCAGGTGTAAGACATATCATAGAATCATAGAATGATTAGAGTTGGAAGTAACCTTAAAGATCACCTTGTTCCAACCCCCNNNNTTAAAAGAAACTAAACTACTTTAATGAAATATTAATAATAGAATAATAAAAATAGAAGACAATTCTATCAAAAAAGAAAATTATGAAATATATATAATATACACAAAACCAGTGTTGAACTCCCAGGGTGACCATCACATCACCAGCAGGCACTGGGAAAGTCCCAGACTGGACTCAATGATGGACAGGAAATGGATTCTGGATCTGGATTCAGGAACACATGGATTGGGATCAAAGGCAGACAAACAGACAGAGTCGTCCTCGGATGCCGACCATTAAAGAAAGAGGACTGACCTTTTGATCCCTCAGCTTTTATACTGAGCATGATGCAGATGGAGTGGAATACCCTGTTGGTCAGTTTTGGGTCACCTGTCTTGTCCGCTTTTCCCTGCAGGTGTGACCCCTTTACGCTTTTCCACTTCTGACCCTCCAGTGGGGCATGTAACAAAGTTGCCTGACCTTGGTTGTTACAGCAATCAGTATAAGCAAGAGCCTCTCTGCATCCCATTCCTTGGCATCAACTGTAAACATTTGTCTTATCACTCTGGAATCAGACACTGTCTGAAAAGTATGCCATTAATATCACAGAGTTCAGTTAGTTAGATGAGGTTCAACTGAAAAATAAAATTACTAAGAAGAAAGTTGGTTCTATTTTACCTCAAACCAGGACACTCTGGACTTGCTCCCTTTCTTATGTGGGGGTCTCCAGAGCTGGATGCAGTAATCCAGGTGGAGTCTCAGAAGAGTGGAATACAGGGGCAGAATCACCTCCCTCCACCTGCTGGCCACCCTTCTTTTGATGCAAACCACAATGCAGTTGGCTTTCTGGGCTGCAAGTGCACATTGTCAGCTCATGTTGAGCTTCTTATCAACCAACACCCCCAAGTCTTTCTCCTCAGGGCTGCTCTCAATCCACTTTCCACCCAGCCACGTGACTGTGGATGACCACAGGTCATGCAAAATGCAACCCTTAGCACCCTGCTCTCCCTGGCCTGGAAAAGCTCTGCTTCGCTTTGTAGAAGGGCAGCATCTTCTCTTGCTCAAAAAGGTGCAACTACAGAGGTGCCTGGTATGAAAAATAAGATGCTTTCATGGTCTGAAACAGCTCCCATGTTCTCTGTTTCAGTTTTTCTTGTTGTTTGCACTTTTCACTCAACATCTGCAAACTTTCACAACTTTCTTCAAGCCTGATACTTCCTAGTTCTCACAAGCCATTTCCTTCACCCAAACACTTCATAAATGGGTCTGTTCACTGCCACGTCTCCCAGTAAGGTCTAAGTTTGCAACCTCTGCCATGCTGCCCCTTACGCTTGCAAGTGCCTCTCGCTGTCTGACACCCGGGACCTCCTCCGCTCCATTCTGCGGTGAGACCTCTCTCTGCTTCCTCAGGCCTTGCCAGTCAGTCTTAGTTTAAGCTGAGAAACTCAGAGTGGGTCGAAACCACAAGGGAGGCAGAACCAGGACGGTGCTCGGAGCAGGGATGAGCTCTCCCATACCGCTCTTGGCCCACCAAGGAAGCAAGGTCTTTACAGCACAGCTCTCTCTCCTAGAGACAGAGTTCAGAGAGAAAGCCTTGACTGGTACTACAACCAACTGGTGACCAAGATAAAGCAGGGGTATAAGAGGATGAAAGTGGATATGGCAAGTCCTTTAGCTGGTGACAGCAGTCCTCCCCAGGAAAAGCCACTGCACAGCAGAACTCATGCCTCAAGAGAGTTGCTCTGTCTTGCCATCATTTCTGGGTTTTGCTTTTCCAGTTTTTAATGCTTCATGCTCTTGTGGACAATGATTGCTGCCATTGCTATATAAATTAAAGCTCGACTATTTCTCCTAATTGCTTGCTGCAGGCATATTAAGGCAGGATGCTGAGATCTGGAAGCACAGCCCCGGCAGAGCCAGATATTGGCAGAGCTGTCTGTGGCGGTGGGCTAGGCCAGGCTGCCTCCCTTGGGGAAAAAAGGAATACAAAAGGAGTCACATCTTTAAATGAGAAGTGATGGGGAAGACTGGGAGGGAGAAATCAATAGCTTTAGTAAATTTTACACGGAACATAAATCCTCCTCTCCCTTCCCCCTCTGTGAGCACATTTTTGGGTAGCAGCGTCGGCAGTGCCCTTTCCCTCGGCTGTCCCTCCCAGCCACTTTGGAACACAAAGGGGAAGAGCACATGTTCCTCCCCCAATAGCCTTCAGAAATTAGGTTGGCATCCTTTCCGGGGTCATAAGGAAGCACTGGGATTCACACACTGTGTGTGTCCGCACTGAGGAATATTTCTGTGTTGTCTGCAACAGAGGTTAAGAGGGGATAACACCAGGCTCCAGTTGAAGGAAGCCTTTGTGCTCCCAGCTGCCCACCCAGCCAATGCCATGAGACCATGGCTGGGGAACCTGTGCAGCTCCCAGTTGAGGGTAAGAGCATCAAGCACCATCTGTCTGAGCTGAGCATCTTCTCACCCTGCCCTCTGGCTCGATGAGGGGGGATCAGAGGTTGTGATATCTTAGATGTGGAGCATGCAAGGAGAGAAACAGCCTCTTCTCCCATACGGGAATGGGGTAGGCAGAAGAGGTCACCTGAGCATTTGCAGCCAGCTCTGCTCTCTCTCTCAAAGCTTTAAACCTCCAGTTAATGTAAATGACAGCCCGAAGCCTCCAAGCCTGGTTGTGCCCATCTTTCAGGCAGATGGAAGGATAGGGAGGACTGAGATATGCACAGCCTCTGCTCGGTGCAGAGTGGGACCTGTCTGTCCCTGATCATTCCATACCCCCCCTGCACAGTATGGCCCATGTGGTGGACCACAGATCAGGAGTGGGCCCATTTCTCCTGGCTGATAAGTTACTCAGAAATGTATTTGGTGTTCCTGCTATTTCATTAGTGGGTCTAGTAGCTTTTAAAATTCAGGTTTGCAAGCTTACCTCTACAATAAATGTTTTGGAAAATGTAAACATTTTTTGATCATTCTGATGAGTTAGTCTTAGGGCTAGGGTTTTAAAAGAAACCCTAGAAAGTGTGTGAACTGCAATAATACCATGTGAATTAGCAGTGGGATACACCATTTTTGCAGACTGTAGCCTCATGGACCACATGCCTGTCTTGTGGCAAAGCAAAGGTAGCAAGGGATCATTCGTAGTGTGCTAAAAGGCATTTCCTATACACTGTGTAAAGTTTCCTTGCTTTGCTATGTTGGCAAAACTGCTTCCCATGGCATGTCAGGATACTTTCTCTCCTGGAGAATGGGATGCATTAGGCTACAGCGATGGGGGAAAAGGTGTTTCCTGTCTGCATTGGAACTAGCTCCGCCACACTCCTATCCCTGGGGTCAGAGGGAGTACAAGAAACAGGGGGGACAGACATGAAACCTCTGCTCACACAAACAGCACACCCTGCATCATGGGCCCATGTTTAAGCTGTGCTCTCTGTAGCTGCTGTGTGTGGGAAGCTCTCTCTGCCTGCCAGCCCCTGCCCAGCCCACCACAGGCTGTGGGTCCT
Source organism: Burhinus bistriatus (assembly GCA_013397275.1). Lineage (NCBI taxonomy): Eukaryota > Metazoa > Chordata > Aves > Charadriiformes > Burhinidae > Burhinus > Burhinus bistriatus. The sequence goes on from VYXH01008858.1 coordinate 26,656, forward strand.
GTGCAGCAGCACATCCTGCTTCTGGCAGAGTTGCAGGACTTGAACAGGAAAGCCTGTTTGGGTGGCCCTGTGAACCCACCGGGAAGTGTTGGCAAATGCACAACTAACCTTGCTGTCTGAAAAAAATGCAGAAGTTTGGGTAAGCCTCCAAGCTTGTCAATGCTGAGGTGTTTCTGGCTATGGAACCTTAATGTCTTGTCTTAAAGCTGGTAGAAAATGATTAAAAAGTGTCTCAACACTAGTTCTCCAGGGATTTTCTAGCCCTCAATGCTCAGAGCAAGGCTGACAACAGGGGAGGTGTCAGGGGCAGTCGGAGCACTGCACTGCTGAGCTCAAATGGGAAGGTAGAGTGGGTTGCCCACGAGGGATGGTGGGAGAGCATCTTTGATCACTTTTGTTTATATGTATGGGAGAGCTGACAGCATGAAGTACTTCTCCTTCTTGCTCTACCTTCCCCTGACCTAAGCAGCAACTCTTAACCCAGTAAACACACATCTCAGACGCACTTGGAGTACAGACAAAAAGCCCTACGCACCAGACAATAGAAGGGATGAAGCCAATACACTATATAGCTTTTAGGCGCCTATCTCACAGCTTTACTGGAGTCAGACTCATGGTTTAGGAAATTAGAAGAATGAAAATATTGAAATCTATAATTAAAGACAGAGTTGAAAAGCGTCAGCAGCTGCCGTCAAAATGCGTGCTGCGGGCGAAGCAGGATGGGGTCCGCGTGGGAAAAGAGGAAAGGGCTGGAGTGGAGCAGAAATCTTTCCCACGCTTGGATAAAGGTAAAAGGTAGCAGATACAGATATCTGCAAGCGATTCAGGAGACGGCACCGAGCTAAAAAAAAAAGCCTTGTCGCCACATCGTGGCCAAGAGAGGCCACTCATTTCTGGCGCGGAGAAAATGGTTCTTCTCCTTCTCCTTCTGAAAAGAAAAAAAGGAGAAAGAGCTGTACGCACACGTAAATGCAAGCTGCAGGGAATTATATACGAAAATGTTATCAAAGTATAAAAGGGGCACAGCAATCCCGGCTGCATCCCGAGAGAAGCGGCGGGGGAGGCGGGGTCGGCGGGAGCGACTCTGCCCCCGCACCGGGCTGNCGGCGCTCCCCCTGCCGCCCGCCTCTGCTCCCAGCGCAGCCCGTGTGATCCCCCGTCCTGCTGCACTCGAAACAGGAAAGCACTGGGGTTAAGTGAAAATGCACTTTCATCAGGTATAATCCCTTCTAGATCTCGAGCTGGGCTGTTCCTGGGATATAGTCATGGTCGCCTGTACAGCCTGTTCTCCAGCAGTCCCTCTTTGGCACGCACAGCTGCAGGGTAAGGCAGAGGAAGGTGGTCAAAGCGACTGTACACGGTCACCAGTGCAGCAGTGTGCATTGCAATCTCACTGAGCCCGCAGTTCAGCTCTTGTCCTGATCAGGAGAGCAGCTCTTCGGCATCACCCCCTCCTGTACGGATGCACTGCGCTGCTTGCCTTGTGGCTGGCGGTGAATGACAGGGCAATGCCACAGCTGGAAAATGCAGCCTGGCTTGGTGCTCAGGCCTGCCACTCGGCTACAGAGACGAAAGTGATGAGAAAAGTGAATTTCACATGATGGGGCAGCTCAGTCTATCGACCAGGCTGAGCAGCAGCTTGGCATTGAGCGAGCGCATTAAAAATGGAAACTTCTTCCCATGAAAGCTGAAATGACCAAACTACTCCCAAGGCAAAATGCTCTGAAAAAAATCTTGTTGTTTGAAGAAAAGGATTTCTTCACTGAACAAAAGAAGTTCTGATTGTTTATTACTCAGAGCTGGCTTTTGTAAAGGATTACAGTATTTTGACTTGTTGTGTCCTCATTTTAAAGTCAAACAAAAAATGGTCATGTCTTAATCGAAGTATTTTACACACATTTGCTGAATCAAACCAGGCAACCCTTCCAGCCCTTCAGTGTTACATTCAGCTTCACAGCCACTCGTGGCTGCACAGGTGTCCTCAGCAGCTCTGTGGTGAGACCCCACTCTTGCTTCCCATCAGCAGGGCGCTCTGCCAGCTCCTACATCTCTTTCCTCCTCTTCATATTCTCCAGCTTGCTTAATTTACCCCCTTTATCAGGTATTCCCTGAAGTCCACATTCTCCTGTCCTGGTGTTTATCTGCTCTCCCCACAGATTTACATGCTTGTTCCACCTTCACTGCCACCTCCCATGACATCTCACTCACTGCTGCCTAGCTCCAGCTGCATGCACCAAAGGTGCCTCTTTTCATCCTGCCTCTTGGCTGCGCCCATGGTCAGTTCTGGTGCCCACCTAGCCCCGTGCATGCTTCCGTCTCTGCCCTTTCCCCCAATACAGTTCCCTGTGGTGTTCTTAATAACGCCAGCTTTGATGATCAAATTTGCTGCTGGATAGGATCAGTTTCTGAGCCAGACCCTTTCTAAATGGCTTCCAATCAGGTGGATGAGAGTAATCTGGGGGGGGTGGGGGGTGGTGGGGTAGGTGATCACAGTAATACCCATAGCAAATACAAAAGTAATAACTATCGACCACCCCTTTGTCAAGCAGATCTCCCCAGAGTGCAGGAAAAGGCCAGCAGCGACCCCTCAGCCTGCAGGCACAGTCAGGAAAGTAAATTCTGATCCAGATTCCTCTCAACTGCTTTCTTTTAGGTAATTTAATACAAAAAGATTCATACTCCCCTCTTGTGTGCCTGGCAAGCCTCCCGTTGCTGCCTGGCAGGTGACAGGGACAAGGAGAGGACTCTGCCAGGCAGCTTGGAGCAGCTGCGATGCGCAGCGAGGTGCGTTTGCAGCACACACACATTAGAGGGCTATCTAATGCAATTATAAACTGTAGAGCAGAAAGGCACCCGCTGCTCCTTCCCAAGGGGCCTGGGGAAAAAAAGGGACTGGGAGGGAGCTGGGAGAGATTTGAGCCCATAGCAACTGTATGGGGTATTGGGCAACACAAGGGCTGGTTCTTGCTGTGAGACCAGAAGTGATGGTCAGTGAAAAGACATTTTTGTCATCTGATCTTCACTTCAGTGCAAAGAAAAGTACAGAGGCAGAAGGGAGAAAGCAGGATTTTTAGATGAGTCTACCAGTACCAGGCAAGTTCAATGTTATGCTGAAATAACCCAACTAATTTGAGGACTGGCTGTGTTGACCGCAGCAGTGTGGGGCTGCAGCAGCAAGTCCTAGTGACCACCCCATGTGATCTCTGTACCCAGGCAAGCATAGCCCAGGGTGTAAGACCCATGACAAGCTTTACCAACTGCACACATCAGGGCTTTGACTTGCCAGAAGTCCTGGGACCTCCGAAATGGACAAAGGGACTACGTAATTCCTGATTTACTAACTTTACTCCTGTTTCTGAAGAGTATTGTTTTTACACCAAGATTTTGTGCAGCTCTCATAAACCCACCCTTCTCTTTCCCTTTCCTCATACCTTCTTTCAGCACTATGAGATTAAACCATTAACTGAGCTGTGTGACTCCCCACTTGTTGGGCTGGAGCAGCACCTTCCAAGCAAATGCAGTGCTCAGAAACCTTATGGCTGGATCGTGAAGAGTGGCTGAAGGCAAACAGATGACCAGGAAAGAGGCTGCCCACAAGATCATAGTTTCCGTTGCTCATACTTGGAAGTGGCTTTGCACGATATCTGTGGTCATCAAAACCATCCAGGCCCAGCTGCCTTTTCCTGCTGTGGCTTGTCTCTCATCATCATCATACGCGTATGGCTTATTATTTGAGTGACATATTTATCTGCACCTTTCCTGGTACAGTGAAAGGTTCTTCTGGTTATGTGATCTCATTTTCAAAAAATAAGACTCGCTTCCCAGAATCCCAGCACTAAAAGGTCACAGTTTCTCTTTGGATTTTAAGTGGTGAGTAGGGGAGAATGTATCGTTTGCCTAGCACTGGGACACCAGGGGCACTGAGCCAAGCTCATGAGGTTAGCCCACCATCGAGCTCAATGCAGGCGGAGAGTCTGTTGCCAGCACATCTCCAAAATGCAGTTCTGTGATTTGTCCATTTTCTGTGGTACCAGTTGCCAGGCGTTGCCAGGCATCTGCCACTCTGAGTTAGTGATTTCTACATTATGGGACTGTGCAGGTGTGGATTACTTTAGCCAAGATTGGTAATGCAAGAGAGGAGGCTTAGCAGGTTTATAAGTTATCTTTCTGGCTCCCTCTGAAATGTTTAACGAAGATGTTATCTGCTAATGCAATACTAAAAATGTCTGTTACTATATTTCAGGAAAGTAATTCGTGAGAGAAAACTGGGAGTCACATACAAAAGGGGAATTAGGCAATTTCCAGACTGAAATTCTCATCCCAGGGGCAGGTACTTATGTCCACTCATACCATGGTATGGAAAGCACCCATATAATAAAAGCGGACAGCAGCTAGCCTATCCACCAAAAGTGTAGGAAACATGAAATGAAAGGCTGTGTCTGAAATCCTGTGTGTGCCCTGGGTTAAGTGACCTCCTGTAGCCTTGAAATGGCCACCAATTACCCCTGTCCTGGTAGACGATCCCCATTCCCTGTGAGATGAAAGGAGGCTGTTTAACCAGCTTGTCAGTAATGCTAGTGCAGATGTTTTCATCCTGCATAGATGTAAAGTAACATTTGTTGCATGTTGACTTTAGTTATACAGTAAAACTTTAGCGTTTTTCTGCTTTGCCAGGTGGCATGCGGATGGTTACGTTGCCCTCATGCAAGGAAGACATCAGAAAACCAGTCTTCCTATTGTTAATTACTGAAGAGAGAAACTGCAAGTTGAAATGGGCTTTATTTTTCACACAATTCCTGATGTTGTTCCCCAACAGAAATAAAAGAGATGGCCCAAAGGCAAGTTCCACCTGAGACACCCACCAGATGTTGCCTGAGCTGCTGCAGGGCAAGGCCGGCTGGGCGGCGCGTGGAGCAGCGCAAGCTGCACGCGTTGCATTGCCCACCTGCAAAAGATCTGGTAGTACTGGGGTCAGGGGTTAAGCTTTTTTCTGCCTTGTTCAGCATTAAAGATAACAGTAAAAATGAAGACATGCTGTGGCCAGCTTTGCTCTTAGGGTACACCTTCCTGAAAGAAAAGCACGGCAGGGTTTTAAAAAACGGCTGCCTGATGTTATATTCCTAAAACCTTAATTAAAGTTTTTAAACTTTAAGAGACTGGTGAGAGGCAGACATCCTGTGTGGCATCCCCAGATGTTCTACAGCTATTCATAGACTTATTTCCTAACCACAGGCATTAGTTTGAAACAAGTGTGTACACACTTCCTGGGGCCTCAGAAAACCCAGCATGGGCCACAGAGTGAGCTTGGTCTGCTATGAGCATGCTTGTGTCTGCTCCTGTCCAAGTTGTGCTGGGCTAGCTGCACTGCATCATTAGGGGTGATAATTTGCCTGCCCAAGGTCACTCTTTGCATGAGGAAATGCACTATTTCCTCAGGAGAACATGTTACTGCTTGGGGAAGGCCCCAGATACACCCCTCTCCCCCCAGGAAGCTGTTAGGAAGTGAAGAGTGTAATACTAGAGTTTCTAACTCTCCAAGAAGATGTTTTTTACCTTCCTAACAACAGGGAGTTTGGGTGGGGTTTGGCCCTTCCACACCTTTTTCCACAGTTGGAATGGTCTCTGGTCCCTGTTGCAGAACTGCCTGAGCTCACTCTTGGGCTTGGTCCCTCATTGGGCTGGGGTGTCTCTTCATCCTGCCACTCCTCTAGCACCTCCAGCTTTTTGAGGCCCTGTGGAGAATTGGGACCAGACCCTAGGCAGACCCTCTGGCTAGGACATCACAGATGACAGGACCTCACACCAGCCTGTGCGTGCCATTGATGGCCTGAGTTCACCATGGCTTAAAGCACATCGTTTCCTGATGTCAACCAGTCAAGCTGTAAATCTTCTGGCTTACAGTTTAATTATTCAGGACTTCGCATGAGTGCAAATAGACACAGATATAGCAAGGCACTTCATAAGATTTTTGAAGGCACCTTTTTTTTCGCTTTACAGCTCAAGAGTTGCACGGATCTGTACAAAAGGTCTGAGGCCAATGGTATGAAATTCAACAAGGCTAAGTGCCTGGTCCTGCACTTGGGTCACAACAACCCCGTGCAGCGATACAGGCTTCGGGAAGAGTGGGTGGAAAGGTGCCCAGCAGAAAAGGACTTTGGGGTGTTGGTTCACAGTTGGCTGAACATAAGCCAGCAGTGTGCCCAGGTGGCCAAGAAGGCCAATAGCATCCTAGCTTCTATCAGGAATAGCAGGACTAGGGAAGTGATCGTCCTCCTGTACTCAGCACTAGTGAGGCCCCACCTTGAATAGTGTGTTCAGTTTTGGGCCCTTCACTACAAGAAAGACACTGAGGTGCTGGAGCATGTCCAGAGAAGGGCAACGAAGCTGGTGAAGGGTCTACAGCACAAGTCTTATGAGGACTGGCTGAGGGAACCGGGGCTATTTAGGGTGGAGAAAAGGAGGTTCAGGGGAGACCTTATCGCTCCCTACAGCTACCTGAAAGGACGTTGTAGCCAGGTGGGGGTCGATCTATACTCCCAAGTAACAGATGATAGGATAAGAGGAAATGGCCTCAAGTTGCACCAGGGGAGGTTTAGATTGGATATTAGGAAAAATTTGTTCACTGAAAGGGTTATCAAGCACTGGAACAGGCTGCCCAGGAAACTGGTGGAGTTATCATCCCTGGAGGTATTTAAAGGATGGGTAGATGTGGTGCTGAGGGACATGGTTTGGTGGTGGTTTTGGCAGTGTTAGGTTGATGGTTGGACTCAATGATCTTAAAGGTCTCTTACAACCTAGGTGATTCTACGATTCTAAAAACCAACTAACCCTCCTTGCACTTAACTGCCTCAGTTTTCTCATTAACTTGCAGAGTCCCTTCAGTCAAGTGTAAGCCCACAGTTTGTCTGTCTTCGTTTTGTTGGATCATATTGCTAAGTCTTCCACCCTTACTTCACTGGGACATTCTGCCTGTTTGCTCTTTCTTACTTAAAGTTGGGAATAATTTCTGTGCCAATTTATATCTCCCCTTTCCAGCATCTTTTCTGATGTCTTTTTCTTTTGCGGTTAGGAACTTTCTGTCTCTGTTTCCAGCCTTCTGACTGGAAAGATAAAATGGGTTTTAGATAGAAAAAAATATTTTTTTTTTTTAAAGATAAAAATGGGTTTTCTTGAGCAAGAAACACCTTGTGTTGAGACAGGGTGTATCCTAGTAGATCACCATTCTCATCTACCCATATGTGATTTCCTGTAGTCTAATTGTACCTGTTAAAAGTCCCAACATATTAAAAATAACCAATTCAAAAATTCTCTCATTCCAAGGTATCCATCAGAAGTCATCTGTTCCTTCCCTGTTGTCCTCCCCCTTTTACCCCTCATTCTCTTCTTTTCTGGCCACCCTAGTAGGCAGAGCAAATTCTTTAGGGCCAATCTCACAGAGCAATGGCATGAGGAAGGTGGATGCAGGATACACTATGTTTGCTGGTAGCTGGGAGGAATGGGGGATTTTCATTCTCAGAGGTGATTTGATGACAAGAGTCTGTGCCAGAAAGAGAAACCCTATGAGTGAAGGCAGTGAGCTGCATGGATAGACCCCTCAGCAGAAACCTGCCTAGAGATAAGGGAACCCAAGCAATAAGCTAGGAAACACTTGGTTTTGAGTGAAAACTAGGCATTACTCAGGCAATGTTTACTCTGCAGATGAGATGTAAATATACGAGAAAAATTCGGGGACTTGATTGAAACACAGTAGAACAACAAGAGGTAACGTGCTAAAGGAGTTTGTAACAGGTGGACTCCTGCAAGCAGGAGCTGGGGGGCACAGGGGACAGTGTGACCTATTCAACAGAGTGGTTAAAGATTAGGACTTATGTGGAGGGAAGATAAATTCAGGAGTCGCAGTAGGGTTCAAACTAGCACAAAGTATGTGCGTGTCTAGAAAAAAGCAATACCTGGACAGTGATATATCACAATTTGTGTGAAATATCACCCACCACAATTGAGATAGCTCATTCAGGCCAAGATTACATGACCAACTAATAACAGCATCCAAAATGCACAAATATTGTTTAACGGTTTATAGAGTGAAATGTCAAAAGAAAAAAACTTGACCCCATTTTTAAGGGTCAGCATATAAGCTGAGACAACAGTGTGCCTGTGGTAGGCAGATGTCTAATCATTCTCCTGCAGACTCCTAGGGCAAAGTCTCCAGTGAATTCTGTGGCATTCAGATAGAACTATGGCTCACCAGTGCTACTGAGAGGATATTAATGAAATGCATTATTGTAGATGTGGTATCATTGTCCATTATTTTGTCAAAACTGAAGTCATTCTCTCCCAGTTTTAGTAAGTGAAAGGAAATAAACAGGAGGAGGGGGTAAGATCATGTCACCACAACTGAGATATTCATGAATATAGTCTCTTGAATATTTATTGTAATTGCAAAAGGAAAAAAAACTTCCAACAAAAAATTAAACAAAAAAAATCCACTTGGTATACAGAATTCACATACAAACAGAATATCCAGTGGAATACACATAGTCTCTACGTCCACATAGAATTAAAACTCTGCACATGGATAAAACTTGTACTTCACGTTCAGACAAGAGCTCCCATGGATGTATGCAGAAGATTCACAAAATTTGTCACCCAGCAGCATTTTAAACTAATGTATTTTTTAGAACCACGGAAACTATATTGCAGTAAGAGTTGGGGGACGAGGGACAGATTGAGTCCCACCCCTTCACAAATGTATCCTAAGCAGTACTTCAACTTTTCTTTAAGAACAATTCAGCAAGCAAGTTAGCTTCAGGGAGCCAGAACAGCTACAGATTTTTAAGGTAAGCATTTATCTTTGTGTATGTAATCACGTGTCTATGAGGAATAATAAAAATGCTAGGTAAAATTATCTGTCAGCCCTTGAACAGTCAGGTCACTTAGCAATAAAAACTTTAGGTAAAGCATCCTCAGTCCTGTAGCTGTCTGTATATCTGTATATAAGTGGTGCCTCATATTATGACTGTTACTTTGTCTGCAGTTTGGCTACAAAGATATCAAGAATTTCCTTTTTTTATTAAGCAATCCTACATTTCTCTCCACATACATTTTCATTTCACTCTGGTCTGTATAATTTTGCAGAAGTTTTCTTGGTGGAAGGTATAAAAACAGGGAGAGTTTTAAGAGCTGCTCAGGTCATTGCAAATACCAACCTGTGCTACTTAATGCAATCTGGCTACTTTGCTTTCTTAGAGAAACTATTTGATGACATAGGAAAGGAAACCCACGATACTGGTTTCCAGTAGGCCTTAGAGTGTCATTCTTTTCCTGATCAAGCTAATTTAAAAAAAAAAACAAAACAAAACAAAAACCCAAACCTAAATCAACCTTGCACATTGTCACAAGAATACGTCAGATCAAACTAAAAATTTACTTATGTACCTTTTAATGTGGTACTAACGAAAATAATTTGTTATGAAAATTGTTCAGCAAAACCAGTTACTCCTCTTGGCACAGACTCAGTGGCCCATCTCTATTTAGCAAATTCCCAAAGCAGATGACACATTCCTTTGAAACCAGAGATGTAAGGAAAATTAACAGAATGAGCTTCTCCTCTGCAAAGTCTGTGGGCACAGCTGGGAACCCACGACAGATCAGTGATTCAGGGTTTAAGGTCCAAAATGTACCCAAGGGTTTTGCTGAACAGTGATGGCATTGCTGTTGTGCTTAGAGAACTTTTAGAAACAGGATAACAGGAAAGGAAAAAGAAATGGTTGGATGTCTCCTCTTAATGTCATGGTTAGATTCTGGGCTGCATTTTGTTTCCATTTATACCTCAGCTTTACTGCTAACAGTGGAGTTGTTCAATGTTGAGGGCCATGTAACAGTTGAGTGGAAAGTCTGGGTCAATATATTTAATGATGCATCTTCCATCTTTAGGATCTAGAAAAGTTAAGAAACTTAATTGGCAGAACTGACTAATTAAGGTCACCATCCACTGTGCTGGACCATTTTGACTGTAACCTTCAAGCTGTTCCCAAAAATGTTAAGGCGGGACACCAACTGAAGTTTGCCGAGTCATCTGCAAGAGTATTGGGTACTTCTATTTAATATTTCAGGTAAGTATTATGAGTTAACTGTATCAGATTAAAGAAAACATGCCCACATGATATTATGCAATACAGGCAGACAGAGCATGTAACTGATTCTTTAAGAATAAATAACTCACTGTAACTGCTGAGCTCTAGGAGGTTCTTTTAATGCTTCTAGAGAACATGCTTTGAAAATATAGGCAGATAGTTTAGAAATGGTTACAAGCATCTTCTGACTGAAAGCGCTGTCCCACTATTGGTGGTGTAACATGATAATTTTCAAAAAGAACACTCACAACTCTAAAAGTAAAATTGACATGCACTTGCAGCAAACATACAAATACCTTTTACCATTGTCTTATATATGAAAAATAGTTTAAATGACTTAAGAGTATTCTTACACTACACTGGTAAAGTGTTCACTATATAAATTTTAGTACAAGACACATACATCTACTGGAAATCTTAAGCCACACAGGCATCGTCAACAGCTTATCACACACACATGACACTTCTTCCTTTCACACAAGTTTATATACACTGAGTAAATAATTAAATATTGCACTTATTGGCCCATGATTCCTCAGTTTTGAGGTATTCAAAAATAGAAAATGTATCTATTTTTATAACATATTTTCATGCAACATTTAAAACATTTGAATTCCACAAACACTAGTATATATGTTACATATTCTGACAGTCCAACTGAGCCACGACACATCTGACATTACTGACAAAATATTAAACAGGAGTTACAGCACAAACATATCATTTAACAGTAGTTGCAGGTACATGTCAGAATTACTCAAGGAAATTTATCGCCAGAAGTCGTAAGCAATTTCTAGCTTTCATTTCTGGATGTTATGCATGATCCTGAAGTTACTGGAAGATTAGGATTTTTGCTTCCCCGCCACATCAAATACCAGGTACCTTATTCTACAAATGACAAGCCATCTACATCTGCTGGAACCACAGATAATAAACCTACGGTCTGCAAATGTAACCCAGCTGATTTCTGGTGCTAACCAGAATTTATGGATAAATTCCATTGCGGTATTTAGGGAAGGCTCCACTGAACGTGAACAAGTAACAGTGGGAACTGAACGAGTGTAAAAGATATACTGCTGTGTATATGTGTATACTATATGTGTGTAGTTACAATTTCTGCTCTTCAATGAACATCCATGGATAAACAAAGTAAAAAAAAAAGAAGGGAAAAGATAAAGAAAAGCTTAAAATGCAAAGTCGCAGTTTAATAAAGAAAACTGGTAGAAATCATTCAAATAATTGAAATGAGTTGCATCTTTAAATAAGACTTGACAAATGATGAACCTTGGAGAATCTGGAGTCAGAGTTTATGGATTAAGAGACTATGTGTATGGACTAAATGGTGTAAATCAACACAACTCACTCCCCTGTTGGCATAAGTGAAGATCTATTGCTTTATACCCCCTGAGGGTTTATCTATGAGGATTTACATACTCATGGTCTCACATGTCTAAATCTGTCATCCTAAAGAAGAACTAGGGTCATACAATTTGTGTCTGTCTATATGAAGCAGGCCAAGGAGGAATCTCTCCGTCAGCAGAACAGTAATTTAGTTGATGCCCTTAAAAATGCAAGTAATAAACCTTGCTTCTCACAACCAAATATAGAAAAGAGTAGTAGGGGGAGGGAATTTGGGAGGGGAGCTTCTTTTGGAATTCAAATGCAGCATTGTTCATCTGCTATTGAAGAAACAAAAGCATCATCATCAGATGTAAAATTTGTGCCACTATTTTTTTCCTAAAAATGACAAACTCAAAACATTCTCAAAGTTAGGATCAAACTCCAGCAGATTTTGTGCACCCTGAAACAGTACTTCATTCCTAAAATAAACAAGGTGCGGGTGGTACAGATGAATATACAGAGCTGAGCAGACTGGGAAGAAAACTTAATCTTTCAGACTGGTGCTCTGGAAAGGCCACATAGATGTAGTTGCTCAGGTAGTTTCTCTAGGCATTACATTAAGTATAAGCACAAAGAAACAAACAGTCCCAGGTAACAGTCACATACACAGCTGTTCAGAGAGAAAGTATTTTCTGACAGAAAACCAGGCTAGCTCATATGCATTTCAAACACCAAACAAACAGGTCTAAATAAACAAAACAACAACAACAAAAAGATACAGTATTAAGTTAGTTGCTCTATAAGGACCAGAACGCTTGTGAACATGAACTCTTATCAGAATCGAAAACATGCATCTGAAGATTCAACCCAGCAGGGCTTGCTAGCTGTTCGGCAGGTTGGTGCCAGGAGGCACCAGAGGAACCAGTCACATCCTGTGATCTTGTGTGCTCCCAAGGCATTTTCTGAGCACTAGTTTGATCATGCAGCAACCAAGACACTGTCAGAGCATGATAAGGCTGGTACATTACCCATGCAAAGGATTAGCCTGCTGCTAAAAGCTTTAGTCTAGATCATAACTTGGAAAATGGGTTGTGTAGTATTACTTCAGCTGGCACTATGGAGCTCAGGGCCCTTTGCCCAAAGGCATCATCTCTCAGAAACTTAACATGCTCTGTGTGTCAACTGCTGTGTCTCACAAAGTGGTCTAAATCTCAGCTGAAGAGGTTATCTGTGGCTGGACCAATAAGGCTCCATGACATTCAATCCTATTTCTGTGCTGAGAGTGACAACAAATTAGTGTGAAGTGTGCAAGTACTTTTTCACCACGAATTGTGATGAGTTTGAATGTAGTTTTGGATCTCTTATGCTAGGTTTCAGTTTAAAGATCCAGCCCTCTTCCATCACTGATATATGTTTTTTTAGCCTGGTACTTTCTTTTGATGGAACTGTGCTACACCAGTGGATACATCAAGGATCTGACCAAATTCCCTCCAACAATTCATAATCAGTGACTATTGGATACGTGTGAAGAATGAGCCATGGGCTGTTTAAATTTTGGCCCTTGATCAGGCTGGGATGGGATTTCCAAAAGTGTTCAGCCTCCTTCATTTAAGACAATGGTAGTTCTATCACATAGGACAATAGGAGCTGAACAAGATTGAAGAAGCTGAACTAGATCGACAAAGGCTGCTTTTGGATATCCTACTCTATGAACAGGCCAAGGCATAATTTTAAACAGAATAAAAATCCCATTCCTGCTAGTTACGTCAGAATTGAAACTAAATTTTTAGAATGTTTGGGGAAGGGTTAGTAAGTTACTTCTCAAAAGACTTTGTCTTTCGTGTTTCTCTACAATAGTCAGGTTCCAGGTAAGAGAGCTACTGAGATCATGATGCTCCTGATCTAAATATAGCGGAAAACTCAATATTGCTGTGAAACATGCAGCTGCAAAAGCCAACCTGTGATGGAAAATCAAAGCCTACTTTTCCAACAGTAGGTAACCCTGATTGTTAAGAAAAGGTCTACTTGAACTACACATTTTCAATTTCAGAGGAAAGTATGATAGGATAAATTGGGTTCAATGGGACATCAGCAGATCATCCTTCCCAGCCTCCTGCTCAAAACAGTGTCAACTAAGAGGTCCGAGCAGTCTGTCCAGGGCTTTAGCCATTCTGGTCTTGAAAACCTCCAAGGGTTTTTTCATGTGAGCACATGAAAAATTAATTTGACTAATTCTGAACTCTATGATGATGTCTGACTGTCAACACAGAGATCCTAGGAGTTTTTAAATACTGACTGGTTCTGCTGCAATCTAATGAACAATGTTACTCCAGCAGCTGCTACCCCCCATCCCATGCAGAAGGTCAGACACAGCGGAGGCCTGGGAGGTTAGTTGTCTGAGAAATGCAAAGGAGAGATTCTCGCTCTTGCTGTTACTCTTCTGCCCAGACTCTTGATGCAAAATGAAAAGCAATTAATTCATCCTATTTAAATAACGAACTCTTTATCTATCACTCAATTTGTTTAAAAAGATACATGCTAATAATGTATTGCCACTACTGATCAGCGTCTACATGGTCATAAAGAGGCAGGGAGGGTCTGGAATACATTGCTATGGAGTACAAGCAAGGTGTGGCTGTAGCAAGGGGTATCTTGGGGTCTTTTTTCCTTGTTACAACATGTACAGGAGGTGACCATTTTGCAGCAAGCATCCCAGAGCAAAGCTGGAAGAACACTTGGACTTACAGTCATGCTGCATGATCCAGGATATGCCCAACC
>VYXH01008859.1:8055-25830 GCA_013397275.1 Burhinus bistriatus
GGCAAACGCCCCCCCCCCCCCGAGCGTCCCCCCCTTCCTCCGTCCCCAGCTGTCATTGCTGAGCACGAGGCCAGGCGGGCCGGGATGTCCCTTCTTTAACCCCAGCCCCCTGTAGGTAACGGAGCTGCAGCCTGCAATCAAAAGACAGTCGAGCCTTTGGTTGGCATTTTTGCTACAGATCGTTGAGTTTGGAATCGGAGGGTTTGGCAGCCAGGTGCCTAATGGGGTATTCACGGTTCGGACTTTTAACGTATCCGTGTGTAATATATCGAAGGGGCCAAGTATCATGGTGGGTCTTAGTGTGCTTCGAGTCGGCAGGGTTAACGTTAGTCTCGCTACTGGAAGCTGTTGTCTTTTTTTCTGGCAACCTTTGTTATAGAAACCCTTTCTCGAGATTTCCGGACAAAGCCAGACTTTCACCAGCGAGACTCCTGTGGCTATGTGTAAAGAGAATATTTATCATTCGCCACTAATGGGACACAAGGGTTTTTACTGGTATTCATTGCAAAAATTTTGGCTGTTTGGAGGGGTCATCGGACCCGCCTGGGCCAGCAGCCGGGATTTCCTCCCTGAGTTCGCCTTGGGTGTTCCTCCCTTAGTTTCTTATGATTCCGACCTGCCTTTGCCATTTGGGACCATCCTTACCTGCTCTTCCTTCCGCTGGAGCGCCATCGCAGGGGTTCCCATAAAGGCTGTCCAATTCCGCAGCCTTTGAGCCATCGTGGTCTTCCAGTCCTGGGTTCCACCATGTCCCATGGAGACCAAGCTTAGTGGAAAACCCGCTCCCGAAAAGTCATCTTTCACCAGGGAGTCACAGTTAGCTCAAACCTGGCAACTGGGCAATGTCACCCTTGACACTCCCACCAGAGCAGCAGGGCGGAAATGAAGAAGCAGAACAAACGAGGTGGGCGCTGCCGAGCTGTGGTCAAATTTCTTCCTACTACCTAGAGCTTCGCCAGGAGGCAGGACCGCTGGTCTTTGGAAATGTCTAATTGTCAACGCGCAAGTCTTGATCTTCTGCAGAGAGCTGGCAGTGGTCAAGTTTTAGAGCAAACATGGATAAACGCTATAGAAAAATGGCATTTTGCAGCGAAGGATGTGGTAGGAGCTAAAACTCCACCTGGACTAAACTAGCGAGATAGGTCTGGGCTGCAGGAAAGCGTGGGTGTTCCAGCTTTAGTAAATCACGGCCATTTTCCTGAGGAATGCTGCTCCTCCGCCTGGCTTGGCCGCACCAGCAGCCCAGTGCTCACGGGCTGCAGCCTGATGTCGGCTGCGCCCTTGGAGAGCTCGGGCCACGGACGGTCTGAGCTGCCGGGGAAGGGAGGGAGGCGTTGCCGGCTTTTCCCCCAGGCTGAAGGGCTGCGGCACAAAGAAACAGAGCCAAGATGAGCCGCCATGTCTGCAGAGACCGACCGGGCATCTCCTCCCGACCGTGCTCCCTACCCACCGCTGCGGACCTCAGCCAGCCTCTCCTGGCTTTGGTCCCTCAGGGGCCACGCACCCAGCCCGAGGCGCAGAATTTGGTCAGAGCCCCGGGCTCCCCAGCGTGCTCCCAGCCCTGCCGCACACCCTCCTCCCCCTCGGCACGGCCGGCTGCGGGGAAGGCCAGTGCCCGAGGGGCGGTGGGACTGAGCAAGGTGGCCAACGAGCCCACCTGGGTGGGCAGAGGTGGGAGAGGGAGACCCAGGCGCAGCAACAGGGCTGCTCCTCGCTGCCAGCGCAGCAGCGGGGACTGGGACCAGGCTGCCCAAAGAGGGACCCCAGGGGCTGCAGCTCACCGATGAGCCCCATGGCTGCCTCTCGGAAGGTGACCCGAGTCTCCTTCGGGTACGGCAGGCTCCGCCGATGGTATTCTTCAGCCCTGCTCCTGTCCTGCACCAGCTGGAGAGAGAGAGCACAAAGGCACAGGGCTGGCACAGACCATTCCCAGTTGGCCAGACCAGTTCCTCTTCCCATCCCCCCCTTCCCCCCCCCCAGACATTCCCATCTCCTACCCAGGAGCCCGGCTGGGCTGAGCTCCAAAGCCACGGGCAGGGTGCTGCAGGGGTGGGGGTCCCTTTGGGAGGGTAGGATATTAGGGGTCCAGGGGGTTTCGGGGTGCCAGAAACAGCAATGGGGGTTTGGGGACCCAGGGACTGGAAAGGTNCTTCCTTCCAAGAGTTGCCAACGTTGAGGTCTCCTGGGACTGTGCTCCCTGACGGTTGATAGACCTGGTCCCACGCAGCAGCTCAGAGCCCCACGGCCCCTGCCGTGAAGGTGGTGCCGCCGCCGAGTCTGTTCATCGCAACGCTCAGCGCTGGGAATAGTATTTAAAGCGCTGCAGCCACCCACCGCGAACAACCGACCATCCGGCGCTTCCGTGCCGAAGCTACGGCGAGGTCTTGACATGCCGGATTTAAAAGAAAAACATTTTATTCTTTTAACCTTTCAACTTGGGGGGGGGCAGCGTCTTGGGGGTGGTTCCCGGCCCCACGCCCCCGCCCCGGCTGCTCAGGATCAGGGCAACCGTTGGGTCTTCCGGGCCCGGCATTGCCACCGCTTGCAGAGCTGGCAGGATCCGACATGGCAACGGCGTTACCACCAGCTCTTCAGCCTGCCCCAGAGCTGGGAGCAGCATTGCCGCAGGCACGGTTTGGCCCTGCATGGCCCTGGGGCCGCCTGGTTAACCTCCTTGCCCACGGGCTCGCAGGGCTGCGCCGTCTTCGCCTTCAAGGCCTGGAAAGCGCGGGCGAGCTCCCGGAATTGCTCCTCCTTGTCCATGTGCGTGGCTGCCGGGCTGCCGGGGGGCAGCAGCATGTCTGTGGAGCTCTGCGCCCCCTCCATCCCATCCCGGGGGACCCACTCTTCCTCGCTCCTCCTTGTCAACATCTCCCATGGAGCGTCCTGGTCAAGGGCCGGCCCCGGATTCCCCACCGTCCCATGACTAGGCACCATCACACGGAGCCAGGACTCCGGGAAGTCATAGAGGGAGTTTTCGGAAAGGGACCTGCTCCTCCACAGGGCGGTGTGGTCTTCCCTGTTGGCCTGTACGCACAGGCTGCAGAGGCTCCTCTGGCGGCCCCGGAGGGGCTGGGGGGTCTGGGCGTCCAGGGAGTGCAGGGACCACAGGGAGCCGCCGACGTTGAGGTGCTGCTCCAGCTTCGGCAGGGTGGGCAGGGGAGCGTGGGGGTCCGGTGGGGGCAAAGGGTGCAGGGAGCCATCGCCGCTCAGATGATAGATGGTTGGGAGGGGGGGCAGGGGCTCCCGCGGGGACTGGCGCTTCCTCCTCGACGTCTCCACCCTCACCCTGCGGAAGAGGAGAGAGAAGAGACCCCGCTGCACCCCGGCCCCTCCGGTGGGACCCGCGGGCAGCGCCCCTTCCTCGGCCGGCGGGCAGGGCTGCCCAGCACAGGCAGGGGCAGGGCACGGGGTGAGGGGCTGGGGGGCTGCCCCCCACTCACCGCTTGTCCTGCCTCGGCCTGGGCTTCCCCGCTCCTCCATGTGCTGGTGGAGAAGTTGCTGTGGGAAGAGACGGAGTGAGCGGCTGGCAGCCCCCGGCACAGCCCCGGCTCAGGGCTGCCGTGGGGTGTCAGCCATGTGCAGGGCGCTCGGTGCCGCCGCCGCTTACCGCTCTGCTCCTCCTCCGGCCGAGCTCTCGCTGCCTTCGTCCCATGTGTTGTCTTCTTCATCCTTTGGAGGACCCCAAGGAGCTGGGTGAGACGGGAGCAGCTCCCAGCCCCACGCCGCAGCCCCCCACGCCACCCCGTGCTGCAGCGCAGTACGGTGCAGCGGTCACCTACCTGGAGCCACTCCGCACGGAAGGAAAAACGCTGAGCCCCAGCACAAGGAACAGGAGTGGGGCCAGCTGAGCCGCGGGTTGAGGGGGACGACATCGGCGCTCCGAGTCACCAGCACAGCCCCGCGATGCGGCTCCCCAGTGACCTTCGGGGTCCCCAGTGACGGCACTCCCAACGCTGCTGCTGCCGCGGCGGCAGAGGCTGAGGCTGCAGTCTGCCCAGACGACGCCAGACTGCGGTGCCCAGCGGGGCCCGCGCCCCCCTTTTATAGGATGGCAGGGAGGCACGCTCCCCTTTGTGACATCACAGGGCAGTCGGAGCCCCCTTGGTGACATCACAGGGCAGTCAGAGCCCCCCTTGGTGACATCACAGGGCAGTCGGAGCCCCCCCTTGGTGACATCACAGGGCAGTCAGAGCCCCCTTGGTGACATCACAGGGCAGTCGGAGCCCCCCTTGGTGACATCACAGGGCAGTCAGAGCCCCCTTGGTGACATCGCAGAGCAGTCAGAGCCCCCCTTGGTGACATGGTGGGGACCTCAGGAAACTTGGGCTGGGAAGAACGTCTCTGGATCGGAGCTTTTCTTTGATACTGCCGGGGTGTTACCGGCAGCCAAGGAGAGTTGAAAGGCAAAAACCACTTAAAAAGCTGCACTTGTGGCACCGTAACGGTGGAGAAAATGTTTACCCACTTCCATAAAACCGGGCAATCAAAAGCCCCGCGATGAACATTTCTCTTCTTTTCCCAGTTATCCCAGTTCAGCAGGATCTCTGTGTGTCTTTGGCTGTTCCATTTCTTCACCTGCGCCTTCCTTCTGCAACGGAAGGAGACCTTTCGTGGCGTCACGTTGTCCCCGATGGTGATGGTGACGCGGGACCGGTGCTGCTGCGGGGCGGCCGTCCTCCTCCTGTGGACCGGGGCCAGCCGGTAGCCATGGAGCCGGGGCGTGGCCAGGCGGCACCGTGGGGATGTTGTGATGTCATGAGCGAGGTTGGCATCACAAAGGGCCTCGCCCTGGGAGGGCGCAGAGCAGCCAGCCGCTCCACTTGGCCAGCACCAGCACGGCGCAGTCCCAGTGCTGCTGCCGTGGCCGCAGCCTGGGACACTATCGGAGCCGCCCTCAACACCAGGCTGGGGCAATCGATGCCAGGCTGGGGCAACCTACGCTGTGCTAGGCAACCGATGCCGGGCTGGGGCAACCAATGCTGGGCTAGGCAACCGATGCCGGGCTGGGGCAACCTACGCCGGACTGGGGCAACCAACGCCGGGCTGGGGCAACCAATGCCAGGCTGGGGCAACTAATGGGAGGCCGTGGAGTTTAGTGTTTAATGTTTCACTAGCTGCTCTACCCCAAGCTTGAGGCGTTCATGGGATTGTTGTGACCCACATGCAGGACCCGGCACTTGGCCTGTGTGAACCTCACACCGTTGGCCTCGGCCCATTGATCCAGCCTGTGCAGATCCCTCTGTCGGGCCATCCTTGTGGCCAGGCAGATGCCACCCTCTGCAGTCGCTGTGCTCTGCGAGAGCCTGGTGGGTAGCCCCTGGTTACCCAAGGCACTGGGGTGGGAACTCAAGAGTGGCCTCCCCCTTCCCTCCAGGGTGAGGAACAGCCCTCGTGAAGCCCACCCTTTGCACGTGCCAGACCTGGAAGAGAACCTGCAGCACCTCGCTGACTCTGGGGCAGGACAGCTGAGCACCAACGTCTCCAGCATGGTGTCCGTGGCTTTTGGGATCTGCAAGGAAGACAAAGAGTCATGGCAGTCCCTTGCACCCCCCAGGAGACTGCTCTGAAATTCCAGAGCCAAGGGAGGACTCTCAGAGCCAAGGGAGGACTCCCGTGCTTGCCTCACGGTGCTCAGGAGAGACCCAAGTGTTTTCTCACTTCAAGGAGAACATTGAGGGGCTGGAGCGTGTCCAGAGAAGGGCAACCAAGCTGGTGAGGGGTCTGGAGAACACATCTTATGAGGAGCGGCTGAGGGAACTACTGGGGTTGTTCAGTCTGGAGAAAAGGAGGCTGAGGGGAGACCTTCTCGCTCTCTACAACTACCTGAAAGAAGGTTGGAGAGAGACAAGGGCTGGTCTCTTCTCCCAAGGAACAAGCGATAGGACAAGAGGAAACGGCCTCAAGTTGCACCAGGGGAGGTTTAGATTGGATATTGGGAGAAATTTGTTCATGGAAAGGGTCATCAAGCACTGGACCAGGCTGCCCAGGGCCGTGGTGGAGTCGCCATCCCTGGAGGGATTTAAAAGCCGGGCAGATGTGGTGCTGAGGGACATGGGTTAGTGGTGGGTTTGGGCAGTGTTGGGTTGATGGTTGGACTCGATGATCTTAAAGGTCTCTTCCAACCTGGGTGATTCTGTGATTCTATGAGTCTGCGTCCCTGGAAGGCGCAGAGAAGCCAGAGGAAAATCCTGGAAAGCACAGACCTACCTAACACGAAGCATCCATTTGCACAGTTGCACATACAGATTTTTTGGGTTTATTTTATGTTTCTTTTAAATTTTAATTTTAATAAAAGTAACACGAGTGTAGCTGCATAGTCTTACCTCGCTGGCACAAATGTACCCGATAACAGAATCCCTCAGATTTCTTTTTTCCTCCTTTCGTGCTCGAGAGTGGAAACAGAACAGAGGCCTCAGCACATCTGTGCATCACAGAAACATCCAGAAAAAACCAAAAATGCCTCCTACCTTGGCAGTTAGTAAGCCTAACTATATTAAAATATAATACTTAATTGCTGTGTAGTTAAACAGCTTTTGGCTCCGCCAGGTAACTTTTCTTGGCCAGTTCTTCTCCAAACAGGAGAAGTATTTCGAGTCTGTTAAAGGGACAACTTTAGGAAAAATATGTCTTTTTTTTACCCCTATTCATTACTAAGTTGTGCCACAATCGCCTTAAAAGACACAAGCCAGCCACGCAGCTCGCAAGCCTCTCCTGCCAATTGCTTTCACATTCCGTTTCTTGAGGTTTGGTAAAAGATACCAAAACAAAATAAATCGCCAAGTGACGCAGACGGCAGAGGGGACACGGCTTAGTTGAGGTCACCAGCTCCCCGCAGGCTTTGTGGAAATTATTTGGAAACCTCAACTTGGGGCCCATCTTGATGGGACAGTATCCCTCGAAACAAAAGGAACATTTTGTTATTCAACATGATGTCTTAAAACCTCTTGAGCAGACATGTTCACGTCATTCCTCTATCAGCCACTTACGTTACGCTTCATGCAGCATCACAGAAATAAGAGACCGGAATAAAAGCCCCCGGAACACGCAGCGTCACAGTGCCTCAGGACACGGAAACTTTAATTTGTGGGTTCTTGATCAATTTTTTTTGATTTATCCATAAAAAAGAAGAAAATACCTTCGGAAGTAGGCTTTCGACAAGGGTGGAGGGGAGGCTACGGCATGGGTTTTCAGCACAGTGACACACATCTGATTTCGAGTGGTTTGTGAAGTTTTACCAATTATTTAGAAAGAACTAAAACCAGGTCTTCTCCCTGCCCGGACGAAGGTGAACCTGACCACCAAGAACAAGAAGGGATTTCTAAAAGGCACGGTCCCAACAGAAAACCATGGTTACAAAGCCAACAATACAAGTTCATACTTCTGTGCCACGGAATAATGAGGAGAATATGCTCAAGTACTTTCAATTATCTTTTTTTTTCTTTTTTAATTTAAAGAGGACTTCTTTTTTTTTTTTTTTTTTTAATGGGGAACCTCTACTAATTTTACTTCATTTGTGAGCAGCATGTGTACAACATACCCAGAGCAAAAAATAACTCAGTACTGAGACGCAAGTAATTTTTGTATAACAAATCGTTCCTTGAAGAGATGAGCAGTTTAAGCTGCGAAGTGACTCTGCCGTGAGAAAGGAAGTCCGAGGATCCTGAGAGTACAAGTTTGCTGCTGGTTGGTAACCAAATGAAAAAATAGTGCATTTCACCAAAGACAAAACTAGTTGAATTTGGCTATGCTGCTGCCTTGATACCAGAGGTGTATGCTATAAAAGAACCAGTAAAAAAATCTTGTAAATCACACACTTATATTTAATATATTGAAACAAAATAGTTAAGAATGCAAGAACTGTATACAGATTAAAAAAATATTTTTTAAACCATCTGATCTTAAAAATAGACAATAGTAGTGAAGCTTAAAATACAACCACTCGCCTTAAAATGTTTCAAGCAATACCACCTTGGTGTGTCCCATTCCATCCAATGGCCATTAAGACAATGCATCAGTTGTTAAAAAGGTTGTGTTGGTTGGAGTCACTTTTTCACAATCCAAATCTACCACAGTTTTTCCTTTGATGGAAGAGCCCGAGCATTCCTGATGCAAACTTTCCCGCCTCTCTGAAAGTTTAGAGGTGGATCGAGCCATTGAGCCGCTTTGGCTTCCATTGGTTTGGGAGCAGACATTATTGACTTTCGTAATTTTATTTTTGTGGTGGTTGTTGTAGACTTTGTATTTCATGAGAAGGATGAAGATGAAAACAAGAACCGAAGCCACAATGATACCCCCAATAATGATGATCATGGTTCCTCCAAGAAACTGCGCGTGAAGGGAGCGGCACTGTTTGTATTCTTCCTGGGTCGTGAACTGCACGCATCCGATCACTCTGGTTGCCGTCAAAGATGTCAATCCATCATCATAAACAGCAAGAACACAGAGGTCGTACTCACGTCCTGCAACCAGATCAGTCAAGAAGAAGGATTTACTAGCAGCTGGAATCATCCTGGAAGAGAAAATGAGTACAGTGAACGTCCAAGTTGATCGAGCCTAAGGAGAGCTCTTTTGACTATCAATGCCACTGTAAGGAACCTAACGGAGCAGAAGATGAACACGGCAACCGGAACAAGCAGCAAAAATTCCCTAGGTGACTCCATAAGGGTGGAAGATACAGATTTTAGCAACAACAGTATCTTTACCTTGGCCATTTCAGAGAGACGTGGACTAGAGTGCACATGCTTACCATTGGCCGGAGGAGAAGTCACACCTGATCTACTGTTTGGACCTGCGTTACCTTAAAGTTCCACAGTTTCAGCAGAAAAGGGCGACACACGCCCTATGCAGAATGGACTACGGTCAACCCAAGCAACATACTTCAGGACTTAAATGGCAGAAAAGGATAAAATTAAACACTGTAAAATGTATCTTGGTAATTTTACAGGAAACACATTTTGAAGATCAAGGGAAAAAGACAAATTCAAACCTTTGGGCCACAGGTTAACCTTATTTCCATCTTCTAACAGCGCAGGGATGCTCAGTGTCTCATAATCAGGTGACCGGTAAGAACAATCAGGGCAAAGTAGATGCATTTGCAACCAAGTGGTGTCTTTTGTAGCCCAAGAGCAACACATACTCACTTCCTTACCTTGATGCAACCCTAATATTGAGATTGTTTGACTTCCTTGCCTTGATGCAACCCTAGCATCGAGATTGTTCAATGTTAATTCTGAATATTCCTTTACCACAAAGTAGCATGGGTACTAAACCGGCAGATGAGAAGGATCCCAAAAGAAGAGCTGGATGCTACGTTACAAGTTCCCTCAGAGCCCACGCGTGACCATAAGAATCACGATATCTCATTGGAGACCAGCTGTCCGTACGTTTGGCGGAGGTTCCTCACTCAAGTAAAGTAGCACTGTCATAGAGGAGTCGGTGAAATGACATCCATTTACAGCGGGTGGGAACATGGCCTTCTCCTGGCCACAAAGGTGGTGGCAGAGAAGACTAACCGGTGGAGAAAACTACTTGTCAAACAGTCTTTTCCAAGTAGTCATCCACGGGACTACGGACCATACAGTGCTTAGACTGGAAAGAAGGAAGAGCCACACCTTCAAAAGAACATTCTCCAAATGCACGGCTGCTACCACTTCATTTATAACAACTGAATTTCTGCGACTATGAAAAAAACGAACACTCCCTTGTTGATGTACGGGCACCATCATGGCTTCATAGAAACACTAAAGGAGGGGAACCCTGGAGATCTCCAGCCCAGCTTCCCACGCAGAGCAATACTGTCACAAACAGCAGATCAGCTCAACCACCCTTCTGCCTAGCCAACACTTGAAAACCTTCCATGAGCTCGCCGGGCACCATTCCAGCACTAAACTACCCTCCTAGTAGGTATTTTTCCCCTAATGTCCGATTTGAACTTCCCAAACCACAAGTCATAACCGTTGCCCCAGCCAAAATTTGTAACAGCAGCTTCACGACCTACACAGAATGTGGCCACGTGCTGGGTTTTAAGGCTAATGAGATTTTTACTGCAGGAAAAACAGGGTTTGAGAAAAAACACAGAATGGTTAGAGTTGGAAGTGACCTTAAAGACAATCCAGTTCCAACCCCCTGCCATGGGCAGGGACACTTCCCAGCAGAACTGGTTGCTCCAAGCCCCGTCCAGCCTGGCCTTGAACACCTCCAGGGATGGGGCAGCCACAGCTGCTCTGGGCAACCCCGGCCAGTGTCTCACCACCCTCCCAGTCCAGAATTTCTTCCTGAGATCTCATCTAAATCTCCCCTCTTCCAGTTTGAAGCCATCACCCCTCATCCCGTCACTCCATGCCCTTGGAAAAAGTCCCTCCCCAGCTTTCCTGGAGCCCCTGGAGGGGCTGGAAGGTCTCCCCGGAGCCTTCTCTTCTCCAGGCTGAACACCCCCAACTCTCCCAGCCTGTCCTCCCAGCAGAGGGGCTCCAGCCCTCCCAGCATCTCCGTGGCCTCCTCTGGCCCCGCTCCACCAGCTCCCTGTCCTTCTGCTGTTGGGACCCCCAGAGCTGGACATGCTATTCCAGCTGGGGTCTCCCCAGAGCGGAGCAGAGGGGCAGAATCCCCTCCCTCGCCCTGCTGCCCACGCTGCTGGGGATGCAGCCCAGGTTGCCGGTGGCTTTCTGGGCTGCCAGCGCGCATAATCCACACCAGTGTTTCTCCTGCCATCTGTAGTCAACCAGTGACAAGTAAAGCCCTTTGGTGAAAGCTCAACTGTGAAATCCGCTCACAAAACTTCTGACAAAACCTCTTTTTGTGAGATTGGAAGTTGTTCCTAGCAACGTTGTCAACCACAACAAAATAAACCCAGCAGCTCAAAACAGAGATGGGGCCTTTTGTTTGGACTCTAATTGACAAGGACGCTGCCCATCGGAAAATGTAGTCCTGTGGCCAGACTGCCTCAAATTAATCACTTTTACTTTGGCCGACCCCTCTGCCCCCAACCCAATGCCGCCGTTTCAAGGGTTTGATAAACAGAATTTCTTTTCTGCCATTTTGGCTGTTCAGTTCAAGGGACGTTCGTCAAGGGACGGGGAATTTGAGGTGCTGGAGGGACCCCAGTGACAGGAGGGGTCTGTTTTTGAGTCGATTCTGTCAACGAACTCCTAAGTATCCAGTTTACTCAGCTGATTAAAAAGCAATCAGTATAGAGTCTGGTTTTTTCACACAAACACCCACTGAGACCCAAATGCAATCTATGACATCTGTGGAGGGGAAAATCAACAACAACAATGAAGACCATTCTAAGACAGCGTAAAATCCGAGACCGTTCCTGAGCCCAGGCTGCTGGCTGCATTTTTCAAAAGAATCATTTTCACATGGTTGATGCCACAGTCTGGAAACGAAGTGACCACGCACCAGAAGATACAGACAGTTAGGAAGCGTTGATGGCGAGTTTCTTATTTATGGAGCTTTCATGCAAATCATGTCAAAATTTTCCATAGAAACAATGACAGCAATCGATTCTTATTTGTAGTATTTTTTAAAAAAAACGTACTTCTGCATTAACACTACAAAAGGAAATAAGGATGTTGGTGGGGGAGAAGCTCACCATGAGCCGGCACCGTGCGCTGGCAGCCCAGAAAGCCACCGGCAACCTGGGCTGCATCCCCAGCAGCGTGGCCAGCAGGGCGAGGGAGGGGATTCTGCCCCTCTGCTCCGCTCTGGGGAGACCCCACCTGGAATAGCATGTCCAGCTCTGGGGGTCCCAACAGCAGAAGGACAGGGAGCTGGTGGAGCGGGGCCAGAGGAGGCCACGGAGATGCTGGGAGGGCTGGAGCCCCTCTGCTGGGAGGCCAGGCTGAGAGAGTTGGGGGTGTTCAGCCTGGAGAAGAGAAGGCTCCGGGGAGACCTTTGAGCCCCTTCCAGTATCTGAAAGGGGCTCCAGGAAAGCTGGGGAGGGACTTTTTCCAAGGGCATGGAGTGATGGGACGAGGGGTGATGGCTTCAAACTGGAAGAGGGGAGACTTAGATGAGATAATAGGGAGAAATTCTGGACTGGGAGGGTGGTGAGACACTGGCCGGGGTTGCCCAGAGAAGCTGTGGCTGCCCCATCCCTGGAGGTGTTCAAGGCCAGGTTGGATGGGGCTTGGAGTAACCTGGTCTAGTGGGAGGTGTCCCTGCCCATGGCAAGGGGTTGGAATTGGATGGTCTTTAAGGTCCCTCCCAACCTAAAGCATTCCATGAGTCTATGATGCTATGTTTTCCTCCTCCAAAAAAACCCGCAGCATCTTAAATGTTTGGGAAAGAAGACATTGATATTTTGTGTCTGAATGATCTCTCCATCGTGCAACAACTACCATCCATCACTTGCATCTGCGAGGTATTATTTTTCTAAACCATGATGAAGCTCCAGTGACAATTGGTGCCAAAGTTCAAGGTCACCCTTGGCAGCCTCTTTAACAAAGATCATGGGGGGCGTCAGAAGGAGGGGAATGACAATGGGGACACGATCTCTGAGATGTGAGGAATCCAGCTTTGTAAGGGCAATCCTGATTAACTCAGCACAAAGTCAGCTACGGGAACATCAGGCTTTTCCCCATAAAGGGAAACCTGAAGAAGAAGTTTCCAAGAAGAAACTCCCTGAGGAAGCCTGGAAACTGCCATGACAACTGCTGTGCTGCAAGATAAGGAAAAAAGCTACCAAAATTAAAGCTAAAGAGCGACAAGTCATGTGATCCCCTATATTTACAGATGTCAGATGGCTCCCGTATTTCTGGACCTCCCTTGGTGTATCTTCCTTTTCAAGGGATGACTGCTGGCTAGGTGAAGAAATGCAAATGTGACCATTTGTCCCAGATTTCCTCCTGACAAAGAGCCGCTGCTCCTCTGCAGACTTGCTGGATAACCACAGCAATCCCGACGTACTCCAAAATCACGACAGTTACCGCGCGCCCACACAGCAACTCCACCTGCCAAGAGGAGTCCATCCATAGAGCGCATGTGCAGGGTCCGGTGTGTCGAGGCCACCCAGAAAAGACAGCGGAAGAGCTACAAAACCTCTCTCAAACTTCACCGTTGGAAATCTAGCGTGGTTCCCGAGGCTTTCTGTTGCACCGCGCTGGACTAATTTAAGAATTTTTGAGCAGACGTCGCGTGGCTGGTTCCAACTGCTTTTCACGCCACAGATGCAATCATCGCTATATCGATCTGGCAATATATCACCTTCTCCCCAAGAGTGACAGCTCTGGCCTTTAAACAACGGTGCTTCATACGCCGTGTTAAAAGCGATCTGCCTCCCAATTTCTAAGTTTTTCTCTCAACAGAGAAAACAAGGACATATTATCAAGCAGTTTTCTGCAATATATAGTCTCTCAATTATCTATAGGGAAGCATCGCTATTAAATACTCATCTTCTAATTTATAACATGTAGTTGCAGCTAATTAAAGTTAGATGATCACCAGCTATGAAAGATTAAATTCAATGCTTTGGAGACTATCGCCTTTGATGTTACCAGATCCAGCTTCTAACTGACGAGGACATCAGTCAGCTCGGTATGAAGCATCAGTAATCCCCTGCTTATATCAACCGTGGTAGAAATTGAGGTTTATCCAGCCTAGCTCAGAAACACAGAATCACTTTTTGGTTTTTTTTTTTTGTTTGTTTTTAATTTCTTGGCTATTTGAAGAAGCGCCGCCAGACAAAACAGGAGCACCTGAAGTTGCCTTCAGGGCATTTTGGGCATCACTTGCTGCCCCGCTTCTCTCTCGCACACAGAGGGAGGCTACAAAAGAAAGGTGGCCCGGAGGGATGAGCCTTTTATCCCATAACCTAACATAAGGAGTCATTTCCATCCAGATACGTATGAACTATGTCAGTGTACAAAAAAGGCACGCTTTCACCTATACGTACACACAAACACGTGTGCGCATCGTGACGAAGCAGCAATAAAATGGCGTGCCTTCTCTCCCAGATTAATTATTGCTTTTTAAAGCTGGTATAATATTCATTACTAGTATTTTAGTATCGCAAGGTCGGTTCTGCTGATGTCTCTTCCCCAAGACTCGCACGAGAAAGCTGGGCAGGATACTTGAGCAACGATAGTCAAGCTAAAATTATAGCATTGTGAAGTCCCAATTGCACAGGATCTGTAATCAGCATCAAGACCGTAAGCTGTTTAAAGAACACAGATCCATTTCTATCTCGGAGAAGGAAAAGCCGCACAAAATGGCTATTATGATTCTCGATTCACTCTATACACGGCTGCACAACAACCCTTTCTGACCTTTCTTGAAAACAAACGAGGCTCTTACTTTTAATATTGATGCTTTCTGCAAATTGCTACCCACACCTTAATTTACTGATTCTGGATTGTTGCTGCCAGGTGCTTCACTCGGATGCAATTTTCTTCCCACCAGCATCCTGGCCTGTGTCAGGAANCATAACTAATATCTGCCTTCAGTTTTGCTCACTGTTCTTCGCCCCCATGCCAGGAGACAGGTCAGCGTGGTCGTTTCTGTTTCACAGAAAGAGAGGAGTTAAACGACTCACCTGGGACAACACAGAAATAGGCAGAGCCCGAAGCACAACCCTTGTTTTCCTTTCCATGTTCACCACTGGGAAAACCGCTGTGTGGCTACGCGTTGCCAATCTCCCAAACTGGGAACAAGGAGGGGCAATTACGGTTCACTTCTGTGGGCGTACCCGTGCGCAGGGCGCACATGTTATTCCCACATATGTGAACGGATAATTTGATTGCAGTCCAAAGGGAAAATTAGGAAGAATATCACCTCCCTCACTTTACTTCGATAGGCTCCTAGCAGGGACGAACGCGCGCTTATCCACAAACACCTATCCAGAGGGAGAAGGAAATGGAAAGGTAAGGAAAAATAAAGGAGTTAAGGGAGCAAGTTAAATTCTCAGGATAAAGCAAAGTTGCCATAGCAACGGCTCTTCCTGCAGTACCGCTCAACTTGACGGCAGCGGCAGGTTTCTGATGCATCCTGCACCGCTTAATACTTTTTTATTTTTTCCCCAGGCAACAAGCTATCACCTGTCAGAAATAAATTACGCAGTCTGCTCTAGGTAGAAGGAAGATTTTCGCCTCCTGCAAAACTCCTCTGGCAGGACTGAAGCACGGCCGCTGCTGGGTATGCTACGTCACTGCCATTTACACCTTCATATACGGCTTCAAACTGGAAGAGGGGAGATTTAGATGAGATATTAGGGAGAAATTCTGGACTGGGAGGGTGGTGAGACACTGGCCGGGGTTGCCCAGAGCAGCTGTGGCTGCCCCATCCCTGGAGGTGTTCAAGGCCAGGTTGGACGGGGCTTGGAGCCATCTGGTCTAGTGGGAGGTGTCCCTGCCCATGGCAGGGGGTTGGAACTGGATGGTCTTTAAGGTCACTTCCAACCTAAACCATTCTATGATTCCACATCAACAGGCTGGCCCCAATGTTTATATACCTCACCAGAAACACGGCATCAGGGAGGGCTCTTGACCACACAAAGGTTTAGCAAACAAATCGGGGGACTCCTGTTTCTCCAGCATGTGTTAATGCGGTCAACTTAGAAGGCTCTAACATTTATCGTGTAACTTGAAGGACCAGTTTGTTCCGATGGCTGCAAATGCCAAATTGCTGCCCAATTACCGTTCCTCTCACTTAGCGCAAAACTTCCTTTAAGGATCTATATTTGATGATTACTCGCTGTGGGAACTGACGGAGAACACACAAATTTTCATCTTTGAGAGGCCCATTATACTACAATCTTTTACATCGTATTATTTGAAATTGCTGCTCCATGAATCAAGAATTTTATGGTTTTGTTACCAACCTGAGCCTCTCAGTTAACAGGAATCTGGGCTGAGAAAGGGACATGGAAACCTGGTATTCTTCCCCATTTCTTCTTTAGGAAGAAGGCCATTCAGCGGCAGCAATATTCAACTCTCCAGATTTATTAACAAGATGCCACCTGAGTTGCTTATTTATTTGGAATTTTTAAAGCTCGTTGCGAAGGAATTGCTGCAATCATAGGAAGGCTGCCTGCTCGGCTGACCGGCTCTCATGGCAAAGAATGAAAAATCCCATTAAACAACTCTCTCATACTACTGGCCGTGCCCGCCATGCACCCACTGGCTCTACCCGCTTCTCACTTCGCTCGCTTCACTTTACTTTCTGGTGGGAGAGCTGAATAAAATCCCTTTAGGAACCCTAGTCACCGCTGTGGAGACATCTCTGCTTCCCGTTTCCCTTCCTTTTTCAGCTTGGCACTTCTTTCAGTGATGTCACAAATGTTCTCACAGCTGACAATTAAATGAGGCTTCATCTTCCTGCCAGCTCCTCACCATCCCTGTCAGATGCCAACAAGGCACCCTCCCACCCCCTCTTCGGAGACCCTTGCTTACCCTCACCGACTCCTCCTGCTTCCTTGCTAGCTCGTAGCCATGACAACGGGAGGATGCAAGGCATCCTTCCTCGAAGAGGCTCTGGGCACGGGCATTTTAACGTGAGATTTCTGAAAAAGCCAAGTGACCGTAATGTCTTCACGCAATTTTCATACACTGTTCTGATGTTTTATGAGAATTTGCTGGCCGTGGTAGACGGCTGAAATAGGAATCCCGGCACAATAGCTATCCTACATTCCTCTCCTTAGGGGACTACAAGGAAGACATTGAGGTGCTGGAGCGTGTCCAGAGAAGGGCAACCAAGCTGCTGAGGGGTCTGGAGCACAAGTCTTGTGAGGAGCGGCTGAGGGAACTACTGGGGTTGTTCAGCCTGGAGAAAAGGAGGCTGAGGGGAGACCTTCTCGCTCTCTACAACTATCTGAAAGGAGGGTGTAGTGAGGTGGGGGTTGGTCTCTTCTCCCAAGGAACAAGCGATAGGACAAGAGGAAATGGCCTCAAGTTGTGCCAGGGGAGGTTTAGATGGGATATTAGGAAAAATTTCTTCACCGAAGGGGTCATCAAGCATTGGACCAGGCTGCCCAGGGCAGTGGTGGAGTCGCCATCCCTGGAGGGATTTAGAAGCCGGGCAGACGTGGTGCTGAGGGACATGGGTTAGTGGTGGATTTAGGCAGTGTTGGGTTGATGGTTGGACTCAATGATCTTAAAGATCTCTTCCAACCAGGGTGATTCTACAATTCTGACTACTTACTAAAGCGGTATACTTGACCCCAAACATTAGGGGGGGTATTTCTCAAGCTATTAGACGTCATTCTCATTTCGCTTACTCCACTCCAAACTTTAGTGCAACCAGTGGCCTCAAGTTAGGAAAATCGTTATCGTTCACTTTAGAGACGTGGTTGCCCTTACGAAGTCCCCAATGAGGAAATACTAAATCCGAATCAAACGTCAGCTCCCACTTTAAAGTCACTCTGCCCCTCCCTATCTCCTCCACCCCCAGTTAATCACAAACAAAAGCCTATAAAGAGATAAAGAATCAGAAACTCAACTGCCCTTGCGTAGGGGAGCAGCTAGAAACTTAATCTGCACGCTGTCCGTGGAGACTTAATATCAAATAGTTACTCCCAAGTAAATTTTACCAGATAAACTCCAAGCGGACAAATGTGAAAATCCATGCAAAAACCTAAAACTTTCCGTGCATTGCCCGGTTCATACCAGTGGGTTTTGTACCCACCACACCACCAAAAGTGGAGAAAACGCAGCATGCAGCGACTGAGCCAGGCTGAAGGTTTGGCATAACACGGTAAGGCTGTACCCACATAGGCAGAACAGTGCTCTGGGCATCTCGCAATTTTGGGCATCTGGATTTTTTTCTCTCCTCCCCCCC
>VYXH01008859.1:34016-52508 GCA_013397275.1 Burhinus bistriatus
AAGGGGGGAAGGAAAAAAGGGGGGAAGGAAAAAAGGGGGGAAGGAAAAAAAAATGTCTGCAGACTTGCATGCCTATGTAAAACCCTCAACGTGAAGCTTTGTTAATGCGCTGGCTGTTAGCACAGAGAGAGAAAGGCCTGCCCGAACCTCCACCAGGCTCTGCTTAAAAGCCAGCGATCTAAAGCGCCGGTGCTAAAAATAGCAAAAAGGGGCCAATTACGAATGGCACGCTGCCGAAGTGCCGCAGTGCCGGGAGCTGTGGCATCCCGATAAGCATACCTGCGAGAGACGGCACGTCTCCCCACAGGCTCCAGAGCCAGATACTGCTGCTTTGCCCAAAAAGATGAGGTTTTCTGACTTCACCAAAGCAATGCTCCCACGGCAGCTGGGTGACATACGGCCAACTCGACTTTGTGGCGGCCCTTCAGCAAAGAACTCTGCGATGAAACTCTTCGCAACGCATTTGCATTTCCTACTTACGCTGGTTGTAACACGGCGGTGAGAGCCACCTTCTTCCATCTGGACATCACAGCGAGGGGTGTGCGACCATTGCGAGGGTTTCCAACTGCCCGGTGACCACTTTCAACCAAACCTGCATGAAATGTCCCCAGGATCACTTCCGGTACCTTCCGTAAACCACCCACACAACGCCCATTGTGCGGCGCTCTACTATCTGACACGGAGGGGTGGCTACAGACCTCCAAAGTCCAATATTAGTGCATTTTTCGGTGAAAGCACTCACAAAAGTATCAGCAAGGAGAATTCACCGGGCACTTACTATATTAGACTTTAAGACTAGTGTAGTCTTTCAAAAAATAATTAAAAAAAACTTATTTATGTCCGTCCGTGTGTCGTTCCCCCCCCCCTTTATGAGATTATCTGCTCTATTCCAAAAGAGGATGACAGAACATGAGCAAATTCTGGCTAATTCAGTGCAACTAGCTGTTTATCTCGACCGGTTGATGGTTCTCCTGAAGTTCAACAAGGGGAACACATGCAAGTCCCACGCCCGGGGAGGAGCGACCCCTGGCACCACTCCATGCCAAACCAACCCAGGGAGACCTTTGTAAGAAGATGTAAAACCAAGTACTCAACCGCTCCCTGCCAAAGCTTACGTGACTCCAGTCTTGGTCACAAGAAGAAATTGGCCCAACGCTGAAGTTTCGTGGCACCTCTTGGATCATCTCGCCTTGTTGGTCAAGACCACTGGAGTGGCATTTTCCTTTGGGGTTGCTGCACACTCGTAATTACAGCCTCACCGCTGAAAAAGCTACGCACTCTTCTAAAATATGCTGTAGGAGGAAATATGTTGAGACAGCTCTATTACGCTGTTAAAGAGACTCAGATTCTCTTAAAGAGGCCGTAATGAAAGAGTTGAAACAAACAGTGGCAGGAGGTCAAGAGAATGTCAGATGTGAGGAAGGTGAAAGAAAAAAACAGACCAAAACCCCAATTAGAGATTTATTGCTCAGTCTTTGAATATGAGTCGATTCTTCAAACCGCAAGAACTCACCCCCTTTCTCTGCCAAGTGAACGGAAAAATGCGTTTGCTGTTCGCCAAACCACGCTCAAAGGACCGACTTATTACTTGTGGGATTTCGATAGCACTTAAGCCTTCTGCAAGCCCTTCAAAAGGACCAATTTCATCACACTAAATCCTCTATCAATTATAATTCCCTCCCAGTGACGATTCATGAGTTTAGATTGGATATTAGGAAAAATTTCTTCACCAAAAGGGTCCAGCATTGGACCAGACTGCCCAGGGAAGTGGTAGAGTCGTCATCCCTGGAGGGGTTTAGAAGACCGGTAGACGTGGTGCTGAGGGACATGGGTTAGTGGTGGTTTGGGCAGTGCTGGGTTAATGGCTGGACTTGATCTTAAAGGTCTCTNGGTGGCTTTCTGGGCTGCCAGCGCACGGTGCCGGCTCCTGGGGAGCTTCTCCCCCACCAGCACCCCAAGTCCCTCTCCTCAGGGCTGCTCTCCAGCCATTCTCCGCCCAGCCTGGATTTGTGCTGGGCATTGCCCCGACCCCCGTGCAGGACCTTGCACTTGGCCTTGTTGAACTTCATGACACTTAGACATCCATCCGTTGACCACAACTCTTTGAGTGCGACCGTCCAGCCAGTTCCTTATCCGTCAGTCAAATCCATGTCTCTCCAATTTAGAGACCAGGATGTCACGGGGGCCAGTGTCAAATGCCTTGCACAAGTCCAGGTAGACGACATGTTTGGGAAGTACTTGGAAAACTGCAGAGAAGAATGCAGAGTTCTGCACAATTATCTACTAACTTTATGAATTAATAAAACCTCCTGCATGGGAAAGAGCTTTAGCATCTCAATGGGAAGCAGCGGCGCTCTGCCTGTGCTCCGGGGCTGCGTTACAAGACCGTAAGATGAAATCTTGGGTGTGTAGCTACAGTTGTGTGACAAGACACACATGGTCTCCAGTCGGAATCGGCTCCAGGAGGAAGCAGAAGAAATGCCAGGAGTTTGGCTTTACTTGCTTGCTACTCATAGAAACATTCATATTGCAGATAATATCACAACGCTGAAACGCAAACTAAACAAAAAACCCCAAAACCCACGGCACACACACTGCACCAATTTCTCCCCATGTAATACTACTTTCTGAAACCGCTTCTGCAGGTTTTCCCATTCTTGCGATTGTTACGGACCATTAATTCGCACTAAGAAGACCACAGTCGTTATGTGACACGATATTATCTGGAAATGGATTCAGCTGCGATGTTAAGCAAACTGCACGGAACGACCTGTGGAAGATTTGACATCTTAAACAGACTGAGCAGGGAATACTAAAAATGCTGACCTGACTTGCAGGCTCTTTCAGCGGCATTAAAAATCCTGGGGGATCACAGAATCATGGAATCATTTAGGTTGGAAAAGACCTTTAAGGTCACCAAATCCAACCGTAAACCTAACGCTGCCAAGCCCACCACTAAACCGTGTCCCAGTCACATTTTGCATCACAGACGCTATAAACTGCTGTACGGAGAAGAACATCTGCTTCTCCCAGTGCCATCCGCTGCCTCTACTTCGAAAGCATCTCTCAGCAATTCCCCGCGTCCTCTTAAAATGTCAGCACGGGGTCCGGCCCACGTGAATCATGACCTCAAACCAAACAGCCCTGTCCGCGGGCCAAGCCCGCACGGGAACCCGCCGAGATGAACATAAGGACCGGCCATAGGAGATGCTGCAGATGACTCAGGTTGGAGCGCTTTTGGCTTTGAGTCACTGTTGAACCAACACAGGATTATGATACTGGGTGTCACGGTGCTGCCTGCTTAAAAAGACATCATTATGCATCAGCTCTTCTCGCTCGCATTACCGAAAGAGGAAAAAGTGGGATTTTTATGAAGCGAAACACCAAGTAATGAAGTGTCCACCTACTACTAATAGGCATTTGCTACGAGAAGATATTCAATGCTAAAGTGTTACCAACTCTCCTCTTGCCACTCTTCAAGCAGCCCAAAATGTTTTACAATTGGTGACAGCTAGTGACACTTATAGCAAGGCTGACAGACAATAATTTCATTACAAATCCCATGCCACCACCATTCCCCCCATTCAAAGTCTAACAAGCATAAAATTGCATGCTCGGTACGTATGCAGGCAGGGATGTCATTACTCTGACAAAGAGATGATAGTATTTGTAGACAGCGCATTAACAAAAGAATAATATTCAGATGAAAATCACCTTTGGTTCGATACGAAGAAAGTGGGTTGCATAGAAAAAGATGTCTCTCTTTCTACAGAACTACTTCGCTCTTCCCAAACTTCCCTTCTTCCCAGCAGCTGACTGAAGATCCATCGCTGAGCAGTGGATCTCAGTGCAACTGCCGTAAAGCTCACGGGTCTCCTCCTTTTCCAGCTCTGAGCTGAGACCAACATATCATCAAGATTTTCATTTTTTTTCCCCTTTATGCAATTCCTTCCATCTCTACACAGTGCAAAATAAATCAAGTCACCCCTCTGTGGGTGTCCCAAATTTAGTCCCTAAGAACAAGGAGCTGTTATGAGGGGTGATGGCTTCAAACTGGAAGAGGGGCGATTTAGATGAGATCTCGGGAAGAAATTCTGGACTGGGAGGGTGGTGAGACACTGGCTGGGGTTGCCCAGAGAAGCTGTGGCTGCCCCATCCCTGGAGGTGTTGAAGGCCAGGTTGGACGGGGCTTGGAGCAACCTGGTCTAGTGGGAGGTGTCCCTGCCCATGGCAGGGGGGTGGAACTGGATGGTCTTTAAGGTCCTTTCCAACCCAAACCATTCTATGATATATTCTAAGATGAGATATTAGTTTGAAAAATTTATCGAGCCGTTAACACACACTTCAGACATCCATACAAACCGAAGATCTCCAAGAAGGTAGTTAATGTACCCCCACGGGGTGGAGCGCATGACTTTTATCCCCGCTTACACTGCATTTGTCGCTGGCCAGAGCATGTGGAAAAGCTGATGCGCCGCCTTTGAAGGACAAAAAGGATGCCAAAAGTTAATCCAGACTGACATTTTTATTCAAAACACAAAAGTACAGCAGACTAGGGAAATAAAAGAAACTAGCATGTTAAAAGTCACTTTGACCTTTGTAGATAAAGGATTCAGAAGCATTTGGGGGAGGGGAAAAAAAATAAAAAAAAAAAATCAAGCTCCTCAAAGGCTGTAGCAAACTGGGCATCAAAAGTGACCACCATTCCCTTCAGAAATAGACGTTAAATATTTAATTAGACCGTAATCTGCCAAATAATGCTTAAAAGGCTATTCTTTTCCTTCTTGAAATATGAGACCCATGCAAATGACCCCTCTACCACAAAAGAGACGATGCTTCTGTATCACAGTTAATGCCTGACCACCAGGGATCCCTCAGACACAGCGCTGATTTTGGCTTTGCAGCTGAAAAGCAGAATTAAGAGGTTTTTTGGGGGGTTTTTTGGGGGGTTTTGGGTTTGTTTGTTTGTTTTTTTTTTCTTCCTACACAAGAAGACTCGATTGCTCCAGCAAGACAGATGGACAGATGTTTGGGAAGATCTGCTGCCTTCAACAGAAAGGGAACAAGCCTCTACAATCATACAAGCCACTTCCAAAGAGGAGACAAAGCCCAACACCGGCTGGAAAAGCAGCTCACTCTTGGCCCCTCGAGAGCCCCTCGTTTGCGAAACGCTCCTACTCTTCCAGAAAGGACCGAAGTGGAGAGCAACGTCAGTAAAAATTGAGCTGGCCAGAGGGTTAAGTTTGTTTCGTATCCTGCAAATACAACAAGATGACGATGGAGTCCTACCAACAACATCAAAAACCAGAGGGAGAAAAAAAAAAAATTTTGAAAAAATCACTGAAATGCAAAATTTACTCCAGAGCGGCCAAAAAAGATGGGTCTTAAATCTGAGTTTATCGTGCAAGAGAAAAAGGTCGCCTAAGAAGGCAAACCAACCACAAGAGTCTCTAACCTGCTAGAGCTTTGCTTACTACTAGAATTAAAAATGACGAGGGGCGAGGGAAGAGGATTTTAAAAAAATAAATAATTAAGAAAAAAAACGCAAAACAAAGCCTGTATTTTAGGTTTTCATGGGTTTTTTTAGTTGTGGGTTTTTTTGTATTTTTTTTTTTGGTCCTGTTTGTTTGTTTTCTTAAACTATTTTGAATTGGATTATAAAACTACATAATGTCTTCTTGCTGCTGGTACGCGTAATACGCACCGCAGGAGCTGCCAGAGAAGGAAGCCTGTTTACGAGGGCCAATTAACTCTGGGTTTGCGGCTTCTCTTGATTTCTGCAGCAGCCTCTCCTCGTTTTTATGACCCGAGCGAGAATAAACAAATAAAAAGGCTTCCATTTCACCACAGGGCTGAGGAACACCAACCGAAAGGCACCTGCTCGAACACTGAGATCTCGACCCTTCGCAGGAGCACGGGGTGGATTCCAGCAGTTCATTAGTCACCCACCACCTACAGGAGCCGTTTCTGCAGAGCTCGGTGTAGCTAAAAGGGATTGTTTTATTTTTTAATTATTCCCCCTCCCCGAACGGAGAAATTCCTTAAACGACAGTGCTTGGAGACAAAGTATTTTTAGAAACGAGAAGTGCATTGCTGAACATCTCCAGCAAATGTCTAATCAGTGCTCAGTGAGTCTGGCTGAATCCGGTTCACAAATGTTTGTATCTGAATATAGTTTTATTTGTTTACTTATTTATTTTTTAAACATGGCATATTTCTTCTCTTTATCTGGGGTCAAGCCAGTGCCTAGGAAAAGAGGTGGAGGGTGCCTCTTTCTTAATATCACCAGGTTGTACCGTACCCCACCTGGTTCTTCTAGAAATTACCTGTAGGTACACCTTCAAGCTGTTTATGTTTTGCTTTTGCTTAAACAACTACATCTAAGTCATCTCCTTTAAACACCTTATTCCAGTTAAATTGGAACAGGTAGTGAGCACCACAAAAAAAAAAAAAATCACAACATTAAAAACATTAATAATCACAGAATGGTTTGGGTTAGAAGGGACTTCAAAGACCGTCCAGTTCCCCCCCCCTGCCATGGGCAGGGACACCTCCACCAGACCAGGTTGCTCCAAGCCCCGTCCAACCTGGCCTTAAACACCTCCAGGGATGGGGCAGCCACAGCTTCTCTGGGCAACCTGGGCCAGGGTCTCACCACCCTCCCAGTCCAGAATTTCTCCCTAATATCTCATCTAAATCTCCCCTCTTCCAGTTTGAAGCCATCACCCCTCATCCCATCACTCCATGCCCTTGGAAAAAGTCCCTCCCCAGCTTTCCTGGAGCCCCTTTCAGATACTGGAAGGGGCTGGAAGGTTTCCCCGAAGCCTTCTCTTCTCCAGGCTGAACACCCCCAACTCTCTCAGCCTGGCCTCCCAGCAGAGGGGCTCCAGCCCTCCCAGCATCTCCGTGGCCTCCTCTGGCCCCGCTCCACCAGCTCCCTGTCCATCTGCTGTTGGGACCCCCAGAGCTGGACACGCTATTCCAGGTGGGGTCTCCCCAGAGCGCAGCAGAGGGGCAGAATCCCCTCCCTGGCCCTGCTGGCCACGCTGCTGGGGACGCAGCCCAGGTTGCCGGTGGCTTTCTGGGCTGCCAGCGCATGGTGCCGGCTCCTGGGGAGCTTCTCCCCCACCAGCACCCCCAAGTCCCTCTCCTCAGGGCTGCTCTCCAGCCATTCTCATAATACACAATGATTTCCAACGTTAAGAACTGACCTAATCCAAGAGGAAAATGAGCTGGTGTTTCAGTGCAAGGGCAAGCACTGCTATAAACATTGAATAAGAGTCTCAACACTCTCATTGTTCCAAAAGACTCTACAGTATGTGAATTAGTATTAAAAATGGAAGACTATTGGGAACTGTCCAGCACACAAAGACTACACCAGCACCAGAAAGCTCTATTTTTTCTCCAGCATCTCCAGGCAAAAGCGAGTCCAGCTCCACAGGCATCGTTATTTAGCACAATTCCCACCCACACACAACCGGCATTCGTTGGGAAACACTTTTTTTGCCCCCACGTATAACACACAGCAGGTATGTCATAGCTCTCAGCCATTAAGTATGCCACAGAACGGCTCTCATGGTATTTGTAAATTCTCTGCCTTTCCCCATAAATATTTTTATTTCACTGACAAGGTCTCATTTTATGCGCGGGAAGTATCGACTATGCCTGAACCATTCCTGACGGGTGTTGGGTTTTATCTTCAAATCCTCATCTATCATAGGAAAC
This sequence comes from Burhinus bistriatus, assembly GCA_013397275.1. Taxonomy (NCBI): domain Eukaryota; kingdom Metazoa; phylum Chordata; class Aves; order Charadriiformes; family Burhinidae; genus Burhinus; species Burhinus bistriatus. Next base: position 41,742 of record VYXH01008859.1, read on the forward strand.
CTCTCCGCATGGCGCTTGACACCATCATGTACCGGATGGCAGCGCGCCAGGTCTTAACACTCACTGAATGAAGACAAGCAGGACCTTCTGCTCAGTCCCTCTGCCTTCTCCAGGGAGATGTTCAACCCCTCCGGCCTATATTCTGCATGGAGATGAGCAGGATCTCAGCACAGGAGAGACACGGATCTGTTGGAGAGGGTCCAAATGGAGGGCCCCCAGCATAAGGAGGACATGGAGCTGTCAAAGCAGGGCCAGAAGAGGCCACGGAGATGCTGGGAGGGCTGGAGCCCCTCTGCTGGGAGGCCAGGCTGAGAGAGTTGGGGGTGTTCAGCCTGGGGAAGAGAAGACTCCGGGGAGACCTTCCAGCCCCTCCAGGGGCTCCAGGAAAGCTGGGGAGGGACTTTTTCCAAGGGCATGGAGTGATGGGATGAGGGGTGATGGCTTCAAACTGGAAGAGGGGAGATTTAGATGAGATCTCAGGAAGAAATTCTTGACTGTGAGGGTGGTGAGACACTGGCCGGGGTTGCCCAGAGAAGCTGTGGTAGATGCCCCATCCCTGGAGGTGTTCAAGGCCAGTTTGGACGGGGCTTGGAGCAACCTGGTCTAGTGGGAGGTGTCCCTGCTCATGGCAGGGGGGTTGGACTAGATGGTCTTTAAGGTCCCTTCCAACTTAAACCATTCTGTGATCCCAAATTTCTCCTTTCCATGGAAGCAGCAGGCTTTAAAGCACAACGCTTTACACAGGTTGGGTTTGGTTTCCCCCGTCCCGAGCTCAAACTAAGTGCCGTATTCACGCCACCGCTTTCTTAATCCTCACGCTGGAAAGCATAAAAGGGAGAAACCCACACAACACAAACCCCTTTCCCAGAGAAGCATTTTAGCACTTCAGAGACTGGCTGTTAAAAGCATACTTCATGGTCACCGCCCTCCCCTAATTAAAATAGCTTCTACAGGCTGAGGAAGACAAAGGTAGGGTTGAACTCAACTGTGGATGCCCCTGGGATTTTTTGACCTTCCAGAAGCCTCGGATTGCCCTTGAAAGCTGAAAGTTTTCCAAGCATTACTACTTAAAACATAAAGAATATTGGTGGTTTTTTTCCTGATACTGACTTTAAAATGTCAGGCCGGAGAAGCGCAGCGTCAGTGTTACCGGTAATTAAATGTTTTGCAAAACACTGCAAGATGTTCCACTTTATGAAAAGCATTACGGAAATCCAAGCTCCTCGCTGCTGTGAGGTAACTATCAGAAAACTCCAGCCCCGTTTTACTATATTCATGTAAAATTTTGTTGTGCTATTCCAGATAACTCTAGTTTAGCAGACGTTCAAAATTAAAGCACATCCAACGCTATCCTTACCTTGCGGACCTCAAAACTTTAAGCTTTTTCACAGGTTTTCTAACTACATTTCCTAAATGTTCTTGAAAGTTTTGGCTCACAAAACAAAAAAAGGCAACTGATGAATTAATCTTTAATTCTCTGTGGTCTTGGAGGCTACGTTCCTGCCCTAAAACCACTCCTGACCCTCTCTGCAGAGCAGAAATACGAAATGCATTAGAAATGGCGAACAAATGCATGATTGCGGAGATTTAACTGAAGAAAGAACCAGGAATTGAAGCAACACACGCTCCCAAGGGGTCAGAAAAGTAGCAGCGGCAGCAAGTTAAAAAAAATAAAAAATAAAAAAGCCAAGCGCAGTGAATTGCAGGGTGCTCATTTGGGAATGAGCTTAACGAACTCCTCACTATCTTTTGCTCTCATTTAATTCGTTTGTCCTTGACCCATCTTGCTTTGAAATGAACGTCCGAAGACCTACACAGTACTTCTGCAGCAACTGCCGGTGTGAAACTTGTCGATATATTTTATTCACGGGTGGAATATGTGACCTGCAGGTCCCACGTCTGACCAGAGTCACTGAGCACGTATGAACTTTCCTTCTTTCATTAATGCTCTGTAGGATGCTCCAAATTCTCTAGGATTGCAGATTTTAACAGGATGCTTCAGAGCCAGGACGGGGATAGTCGTTTTTCCTGGTGGTTTATGGAAACCATTTGTACAATGAAGTCAAATCTGGTGAATTAATTACCCCAACCTGGAGTAAGTGATTGGTAATAAACCAAATTCTTCCCGATTCAATTCCTTTGCAGTATCTAGCACGTACATCCTCCCAGATTCTGGCAAGCGTGCCGGAGAAGCGTGTAAATCCTTTGCGTACAAAGGCCCCAGAAATGCAAGTAAAAATAGAAGGTGGGAAACAGTCCCAGTATCAACCCCACCTTTCAGTCACTGGAGGCGTGAACTTCTCCTGGTAGCTCAGCTGCAGGTTGCTGTAACTGACCTCAGCTGCCTTCTATCCACCTCCAGCATCCTGGAGCACCTTCCTTGAAGAATTGCAATGTCCGTATCCAAGATGAGGCACACAGGACTATACACAGAATCACAGAATGGTTTGGGTTGGAAGGGACCTTAAAGACCATCCAATTCCAACCCCCTGCCATGGGCAGGGACACGTCCCACTAGACCAGGTTGCTCCAAGCCCCGTCCAGCCTGGCCTTGAACCCCTCCAGGGATGGGGCAGCCACAGCTGCTCTGGGCAACCCCGGCCAGTGTCTCACCACCCTCCCAGTCAAGAACTTCTTCCTGAGATCTCATCTAAATCTCCCCTCTTCCAGTTTGAAGCCATCCCCCCTCGTCCCATCACTCCATGCCCTTGGAAAAAGTCCCTCCCCACCTTTCCTGGAGCCCCTGGAGGGGCTGGAAGGTCTCCCCGGAGCCTTCTCTTCTCCAGGCTGAACACCCCCAACTCTCTCAGCCTGGCCTCCCAGCAGAGGGGCTCCAGCCCTCCCATCACCTCCATGGCCCTAACATAACGCAGCTTCATGCCACTGCCGACAAAGCACCCTTGGAACTGTGCCCATTCACTCACCACTAAGTGGCGTTTCCCTTGGAGACCTGAAGACACCAGGCAAGGTTTGCCCAACAAATCTGGCAGGGAACACACAGGGGTTTTTTTATTTTTTGCTTTTGTTTTTGTTTTTAAAGTAATTTTCTGAATCATAAAACCTACTGACAACTTCCCAAAAACCTACAGTGCCAAACTAAGCAGTGCTGTGAGCACAGAAAACAAATATTAAAACACAAAATATCAAATCTAATTACTTGATGGCAAACGAAGTAGGTGTAGATGACCTTAACACAGTATTAGTCTCGGGAACTATTCATCCTGGCCATAGTGGCTACTACCTTCTCTAATTGAAGCACTTCATGTGTTCCAGTTGCTATTTAGGTCAACGTCCTGTTCTCCAAAAATTGCTTTCTTGCTCTAAAGGGAGATTGTTTTCTTTCCTATGAACTTAATTCTGAAACGCCCATCTCTGGAAGCTGAAGAGACAGCAGTTCAAAACCAACGGAAGCTCAGCTACCTTATTATTTTTAGGGGGATTTTACTGTTATTTTAATTGGTGTGGATGACCGAATACAAGACCACAGCTCTACTGCCTTAATGAAATATAAAAAGGCCCCTATCCTGATGGAAAGGGGGGAGGCTTAAGCTTTTCTTCCTTCAAAGTGACCTCTGAGTTGAGTGTCTGTACCACCTTGTGCTGTTTTTTGGGAGTCTCCTGCACTTCCATTAGTGGTTCATGTCACTACAGAGTCCTCAAGGTAATGGATGCTCCATGCAGTGTTGTGGACATGCCGAAGCGGCTGTCCATCCTGAAATTAAGAGGTTATGTTCTCTTCCAGAATTGTGCTTTGGCATTAGGGGTGACAAGATGGCAGCAGCTGCAAGGATCAGATACCGAATGGTTGGGCAAACCAGGAAGGGCAGCCAATCTCAACATAACCTTCACAGAAGCGCCTCTTCCACACCAGCCAAAAATTGTTCAAAGAGACTAATTTTCTCCAGAAATTAAAAGTTGCAGACAGAGCAACACAGGCTGAAACATCCAGACTAGATAAAAGGAAGAAATTCTTTACGCTGAGGGTGGTGAGATCCTGGCCCAGGTTGCCCAGAGAAGTGGGGGATGCCCCATCTCTGGAAACATTCAAGGTCAGGATGGACCTGAGCAACCTGATCTGGTTGAAGATGTCCCTGCTCATGGAGGGGGTGTGTATGGACTAAGTTGCCTTTAAAGTTCCCTTCCCACCCAATCCATTCTATGATCTACTGCATGAAACAAGGTTACGTACCCCAAGCGCCCGAGGAGAAAGCTAAGGAAATAAAATTAATAACATAGATCTACCACACCATGCACCTCAGTGCTCATAAACCAGCTCCAAATGCCAGGCTGTAATTCCCATGAGCAGGAATTATATTATTTATCCTGCCTGTACAAAACCACATTATATCGACTCTATTTCAGACTAAGCAGTACATGGATGTTTCCCTCAAGAATCCATCAAACCGAGCACCTGAGAAACGTTGGGAGTCTCCCTGGTCCGAAATTCAGCATCACACCAGGTATCGTGCGGAAGCAGTACGTTCCGTTCGACAGCAGAACTGGACCAAATAAATCCCCAAAATCCAGGAGCACTGGCCTAGTTAAAGTGCTGCGCCTATTGAACAGAAATTAAATCACACTCGAGATTTCTGCAGCGTTGGTTTCTAATGAAGCAGTGGCCCCCTGAGATGGGAATTTCCTGATTTAGCTGCAATTCTGTGCAAAAAAAGCCTGTCCTATCTCCTCCCCCTTGAGTGACAAGCGCTCCGCACTGGTGAGCGGCCGGAGTCACATCCGGACCTGACGGTGCGGATGGTGACTTGGGTTTTGGGGACTATTCAACACAGCAAGAGAGATTCACTTTGATTTATGGACCCTGGAAATTGTTTTGCATATAACTCGGAATTCAGTCAGTGATTTTTTGTTAGTTTTGTGCTGCTAGAAGAAATGAAGAGTCCTCCAGGAGAACACCAATGTGCCAGAAACAAGAAGAGAACCCCCAGTACTTCATCCTTATGGGACAGGGGTTGGGGAAATCATGGTTCTAAACACCTACAACCTGTCAATAAACTATCCAAAAACAGGAGTCGATGGCCAAATATCATCTCAATCCCTAAGGGCTGCAGAGTTGGGTCCTGCAGGTCTTTCAGGGTTCAGCAAAGTCCGCGACTGCATTGGTCCCTTTATTTTTTTTTTTTCTTCTTGGATATGAGGTGTCCAGGCAACCAAAACAGTCCCGAGATTAAAAAAAAAAGAGGAAACTGCCATCCTAAAAAACTGCCAACAGCCTCCTGCGGCAGCTTAGCAGGAAGAGATTTTGTGCCCTTCATCTCTCGCTTTGATTTAGAGTTTGCCCAGTAATGCAAGTTCAATGTTAATTAGTGTCAGGGGATCATTACCACAGGCGCATTAAAAGTCACAATTTTGACCTTACTTTTGGCCCCATTGCAGCTCCTCGGCACTGAACGGCTGGTACATATATTTTTAATTGCAATATACCTTTGACATTTCACCATCAAGCAGCCGCAGAAAGGATTATCATCAGTCAACAGCTAGATGGCAACATAAACCACAGCCAGGGGAAAGGTAAGAAACGCTAAGGAATTTTGAAACGTCTTAAAAAAAATAAAAACAAAAATCTGCCAGTCGCAAAACTCCTGACATATCCGAACAGGGGGAAATGTCGACTCAGGCCTTTTCGAAATATAATAGACAGTTTAATTGCCCTGCTAAGGAAGCCAATGAACTGCAGCGAGTGGACTGAGTTGGGAAACAACTGAGCAGCAGTGGAATTTAGAGCCCAAGGTTCAGAAGAACAAACAAGACCAGGACAATAAGGAAGAGGAGGGCAGACTCCTTAAAAAAAAAAATACTGAAAACCATGTATCTATCTATGGCATCCCCTCATTGCTTGGTTTGACCGTTAGAAATAAAGGCAGAGAATGGCTGGAGAGCAGCCCTGAGGAGAGGGGCTTGAGGGTGCTGGTGGGGGAGAAGCTCCCCAGGAGCCGGCACCGTGCGCTGGCAGCCCAGAAAGCCGCCGGCAACCTGGGCTGCATCCCCAGCAGCGTGGGCAGCAGGGCGAGGGAGGGGATTCTGCCCCTCTGCTGCGCTCTGGGGAGACCCCNGAAATAGTGTAGAAAGCAAAGAGCCAGGGTGCCTTAAGCAGACCAACTCCTCCACGTCTAAGTTGGGCAATGAGCCTAACGTGAATTATGATCATGGCAAGGATGAAGGTGCTGGAGCACATCCGTGCCCTAGCATCTCTACAGCTTGTGGAGGGGAGAGCGTATTACACCCCGCTGAAACTTCACCTTACGACCAGCAGTAGTTCAAAAATTATATTTGTTCCTCATTTTCAAGCCTACAGAGCCTGTAATAAATCACCTTGGCTTCACAGTTTGAACGACGCAGCTCATTAAGTCAGCAGGAAATGTGCAGCGTGCGGCGTTTCCCAACCTGCTCGCGAACAAGCTAGGCAAACACAAAAAAAAATGCAAGTCACCTTCTAGAAAATGACTGTTATCTCTATGATCACATTCGGGGTGGGGAGGGAACAAAAGTTATCCTCTGACTGACAGAACGGAGGTTTATCCTTAGGGCCCCCAAGACCACAGACACGTCATCTGCATGTTCTCTGTGCTGATTCCCCAAAGATATATTTCGTTTTGGTGCCTGCTGCTAATATTTGGTCTACGCTGTCCACTACTCATGTCTGTTTAGGTGGGATTCACGAGACGCCTGGGTGACAAGGGCTGTCACTAGGCTTGTCATGGCTCTGTAGATCCAAAGGACCTGGACTTTAATTCTCCTAGAAGGATTAAAACGAAGGAAGATGACTCACACAAGACAAATTCTGTGACTGCCAGCAAGGAAAGCGAAATGTTTCAGATGAAGAGTTCGTAAGAGCTTGAGCAAAATATACCGGGTTTGAGGTCCAGGGAGATGAGATTACAGAGGAATTAAGTAGCACAAAAGGTGATTTCCTTCCCAAAAGTCATACCCAAATCCAGAAATACTTTGCACTAACAGGTCATCTTTTGTGAGCACTATGAAAGTCAGAGTAAACCAACAGAATTAGCCAAAAATAAGAATTTCCTTCCAAAACTCTTCTCTGGGAGGTGCAGCAACCCAAGCACACACAGAGAAGCCAGAAATTGTGGAGAAAGTGTGAAATAATGTTAACGGTCAGCACCTAATGAAGCTTCCCCTAGATGTTGCACACACTCAAGACGTCATGCTCCTTTGGCGCATGATCTTCAGACCTACAGCCTGTAATCTGTTGAAGTGCTGCTGTTTGAGTGACACAGGACTAACTTCTCTTCTAATGCTTGGGAAAATGGCACTTCTAGAAGACTCTGGTGTCTGAATTTGTGAAAATATTGACTTTCTAGCCAGCTATGGTAGGTGGGTTTCAAGGTCTCGGTGTTTTTAAGCTCACTAGGTGCAGGGATGAGGAGGAGCGAGACCCGAGCACTTGACCCAAGCTGGCCAACAGGATTATTCCATACCATGAACATCAAATTCAATAGAAATTAGAAAGTTTGCTGAGGAGTTCTCTCTCTCCCTTGATGGTGGTGATCCAGAGAACTTCTCAGCCCAGTGCCGGAGCCCTGAGCACTTCCCTTCCTCCTGAACCCGTAGCGCTCCCAGTGCCCCACATTTGCTGTCCACTGCTGGGAGTGCACGCCTTCTATGGATAGAATGGGCTCAGTATAATCCTGGTATATTTTATATAGATATCTGGATCAATATTGGTTCTTTAATGTTATTAATGTTAATCATCTAGTCTTCTTCTATTAAATCTGTTTATATTTCAGCTCCCAGATTTCCTTGATTCTTTCCCGATTCCCCTTCCCCAGGTTGGGAGGGGTCGTTGAGTAATAGAATAATTGTCTAAACGACAATAAATTGTTGTGGGTTTCTCAAACCATAATGGCTGCTAAAACACTTCTCAAAACCAACTGATTTCACGTTCTTGACTGTCTTCTACTTCGGTAAGCAGTAATTCCCCCAAGTTTGAAAACGCAGAGGAGAACGTCTACCTGTCAAACTAGATGATCCTGAGACACAAGGATAAAATTAGGGGACAGCTAGAGAAATAAGAATCCGAACTTTTAATACCAGGAACCCAAGCCTTTCACAGGTTTCTTGAGGATCTCTTAAGATGATATTTTCTGGGTGTGACCTGTAGAAATTTGCACTGAGATTAACTAGCGACCGTAGGACTGCTTAGGCGCTCAAGTCCTGGCACAGGTATTTATCTCCCATCCTTGCTCTGATGCAAAAATGCCCAGGTTAATCTTCCGTGTGGCAATAACCTTGTTTTATCTTCAACGCCTGTCTCTTTTGTGCACATGCAAGGAGAACCTCGTGGCGCTACCAAAATAAGTCATGATAGCGTAGCTTGTTAAGGGAGTGGGTTGTACTAAATTAGTCTGAAGGCTCACGTCTCAATGAGGAAAACTGAAGCCGCTGCGATTTGAAGATCAAACCTTTTCCTCACATCTTTAGATTCTCAAATTCGGCTCTCAGGGAAAAAAAACAAACAAACCAAACAACCCAGGGGTTATTTCACCAAGTACTCCTCTGTCTTAAGGGGAAAAAAAAAATAAAAGAAAGCTTTGTTTGATGTTTTCATGGATGGAGCAGTTTATCTTCCCAATTGTTTCTGGCAGAGAAGCCATTCCTGGTATTACGCCGAGTAGAAACCAAAAGATAGACGAATGAAACCCCAACAGGAATTTAAGGACCTGTACGCTTCAACTTAATACATGGCTGCACCGCTCCAGTAAATCTAGGTTATTGCTGTAGTTTTAATTGTAATGAATATCTCCTAAACATCGTTTGTCTTCTAACAGTGTCCTTTGCAAACAAACAAAAATAGCACGTGGCACAATAATAATAAAGACAACTCCCTGTGGTTAAGAGTCAACAGCTCAGGCCTAACCAACTAAGCTCAACTCTGTGAGCTACAGATGTCAAAGAAGCTTGGAGAGGAGCATTCATCTGAAACACAAACACAACTATAACCACCACCCAACTGACTGTAGGCTTAGCAGAAGCAAGACAAGACGTCGTCCACCCTCACGATCCCTGGTGGACCCTAGTTTGAGGTTGAGCTAGCTAGAATCTCCAGCGTGAAGTCATTCAGGACATAGCTTGCACAAGGCTCCTCTCCTGTGCATGGAGAACCGTAAGCTCAGATGGTTTGCTCGGAAGCAGAAAACCTGCTACACGTGCAATGCAGATTGCTATCAAGCCTCCAAAAATGCAAAAGCCAAACGTTGCCTGGGAACAAGATACCAGATGTACCAGGGCAGCTTCGCTCCTCTTAGGCAGGGCTTTACTTGGAGCGGGCCACCAACGCCAGACCTCAAACCCACTGCGCAGTGTCCTGCAAGACATGTTTTTCTCACATTGGCAAAGAAATTGTCCCTCTGTTGGGCGACGCTTACGTGTCCTCGGTTCTGAGAGTGTCAAATACTTAATATCATGCTGCCAAGGGCAAGATGAATTATCTAAATACTGTAATAGATTAATGATGCTGGAAGCAGAGGGTCGTTCAAAGGCCAAAGCAGGACAGATAGACGCTCTCTCATCATTCTGTTTAGAGAAGCACCCAAGTCACGTCTTTGACCAAGGCAAAGAAAACGTGCCCTAAGCGGCGAGGTCCCAATTTGCAGTTCATGGCATATAATTACTGCAGCTTAAGAGGGCAAGGCGATGAGCACACGAAGAGGGCAAAGCAACAGTCCTGGAGCATGTGGAGGGTGCTGCAGCTGATGGATGCTCATTAAATGGGAGGAGAGAGGCATGACACTGTAGGGCAGTATATCATAGAATCACAGAATGGTTTAGGTTGGAAGGGGCCTTAAAGACCATCCAATTCCAACCCCCTGCCATGGGCAGGGACACCTCCCACTAGACCAGGTTGCTCCAAGCTCCGTCCAACCTGGCCTTGAACACCTCCAGGGATGGGGCAGCCACAGCTTCTCTGGGCAACCCCAGCCAGCGTCTCACCACCCTCCCAGTCAAGAATTTCTTCATAGAATGGTTTAGGTTGGAAGGGACTTCAAAGACCATCCAGTTACAACCCCCCTGCCATGGGCAGGGACACCTCCCACTAGACCAGGTTGCTCCAAGCTCCGTCCAACCTGGCCTTGAACACCTCCAGGCATGGGGAAGCTGCAGCTCCTCTGGCAACCTGTTCTAGTGTCTCTGAAGTTGGTTTAAAACCAGCCTATCCTAAGCAGAAAATAAATCAGAAGACAATTCAGGAGGCTGCCAGGTGTACTCGATGTGCACTGAGGCAAGTTTGGGCTCTTGGCATAGGTGACCAGCACCAGCAATCACAGAGTCCCTCCACATGAAATGGAGGAGAGAAGTTCTGGGGCGCAGGAAAAGTGACTGCACTGGAGGAAAGTAAAAAAAAAAAATAAAAAAAAAAGAAAAGAAAATATATATACACCCCTATGGCATGGAATACTTCATTCGAAAGCCTGCTAAGAGATCCTGTTCCAGCTAGAATGACAACATGGAAGATCTTCTCAGTCTGAATTCCCTGCAAACCCACTGAAGGCATCTTCAGTGATTCTGTCCCCATTCAGTCACAAAACACTTGTTTTTCTCATCTTACTTCACCATCTGTGTGGATGAGTAATGTCCCTTTATTGAATAATACTACAGTTTCTAGCACACTGAACAAACAAATACTTTTTTTCCCTTGTCTATTTACTTCCCCTCCTCCCCCTCCCAACCGTGGCTGCATTTTAGATTAATAAGTTGAATGTTCTCTTTATAAATTTTGTGGTGTTTTTTTTTTTT
>VYXH01008860.1:4095-20368 GCA_013397275.1 Burhinus bistriatus
CTGTGCAGCTTTTAAATTATATGAACTTCCCTTTCTGCTTCCACAGATTTTGTAAATGCTTCTGTTTTATTTATTTCTGTATGATCTGTCAGCACTTCTCTCTCTTGGGACAAGCAGAAGGGCATCTAAGTGGGAGGAAGGTGGTAGAGTCAGATAAAATCGCCTTTTTTTCCCCATTACTTAGAAGGAACTTAATGGACCTTTGGGAAAATACTAAAATTCAACACCAGTGAAATTCGTGTGTGCTACAAGTGGTGCAGATGCTAATTTTAAGTGTTTTTTGTTTGAAAATACTTTAATGCTTTTTCTGTTTCTGTTACTGTTTTTTCACCAGGACATGTCAGCCCTTTTGATATTGAAAGATTATTCTATGTGAGATGCTAACACTGGATATTACCTGTCATCTGAATAGACAATGTATGGCAGGATGTATGGCTTGTAATTAAATCTACAGTACTGATCGCATGCTGAACTGTTTAAATTAAGCCTGACTGGTCAGGCTTAATAACTTTAAGTCATCTTCATGTAGAATATTATCAATATTTTTGCAAATATCATGGGAAAGCAGCTACTCCAATGGAATTTAAAAGAGAGTAATGGTTTAGTTTTGCAAATTACTTTCTGGAGGATTTCTCCCTAGCAATAAGAAAAGAACATTTTCAGCTTGTTTGAAAATTTTACAGGTGTTAATTGAGGGTTGGCATTGTGAGCTGATTTGCAAATGGGAGTTGTCATACAGGAAATCAGATATAAATGAGGTGGGGATAACTAATGAACAACCTTGAAGGTGAAGGGAACAGCTTGTATTTGATGCTATAGAAAGCGGAGAAAGACAGCAGGGGAATGCACCAAGGGAGACAGAGATGTTGAAGAAATTAATTAGGTAATTTTCTTTGCAGCAGCATTCTACGTGAATAAAGGAGATATGAAATAGCAAGGCTGTGGATGACAGTGCTGTCTTTGCAGATGGATAGGAAAAGTTGCATCTAAACTCTGGAAAACGGGTTTTACTTTTCAGTGTGCACTTACTACCTTGCATAGAAATCCCTGAACAAGTATCAGTTACATAGTGTACTCGTGCTCTTAGGCAGCAACACTCGCCGTTGTTTAGTTCCTTGCACCACCTAACCTCACCATCTATGCAGGAGTTGTACATCGTCTGACTTTATTTTGGGAATTCTGTAGGTACAAGGTCATGTGTATGTACTTGATGTCTTTCATTTCCTATGTATTTTTCTAAATATTTGTATTTTCTGAGGTATTTCAGTAGGAATGTTATAACATGATTCTAGATAAATATGAAATGGTACTTAGCCTCTTATCCATTTGTAAATGAAATATGAAAAAAAGCCCTGAGGGATGTCTCCCAGCATGTCTGGATTGTGCCTATTAGTAACAGAAAAAGGTAGCTCCAGATTTTTTCATAGCATATGCAGTATTCCAGTGAAGCTCTGTGTTCTTTTTGCCAGGAAAGTCTGTGCTTTCAGAAATGTGTGGGTGATTGTGCTCAGGTATCTCACTCAACTGTCTGAGACTCCTACATTAATACATTTTATTACATTATGGCAAATCCTCTTATTATGTCATCAAAACAATCACTTTTAGGCCATGGCATCGTCTTTGCTAACATTGATGTCCTAATAACCAGAGGAAGTTAATGAACTCGATTTTTCCAAGGGGTAACTTGAGAGGTATTTGTGGAACTGCAATAAAAGATTTTGTTTCTGTGCTTTCTTTTAAATTTTTTGCTTTGCACTACTCTTTGTGATATTTTCCCATTCTTTCTTAACATAACATACTTATAAAAATGACTGAAAACATGGATCAGAATACTTGAAATAAGAAAATTCAGTAACCATTCACATGAATGTAACTTGATCCCACAGTATGCCTAATGTATTTTGACTTACAGTAATGTAACAAATTGAACGCCAGTTGCAACACAGCTGGTTTCAAATGTTTTCTGACCAGATTCCAGTGGTAAATTTAGTGCTCTATGCGTATCTTTTGATCAATTTTCTATTTTATGAAAAAAAGGTATGTTTGCATGCTTTTTTCAAAGTTACTCAGTCCCACTAATTTTCTAGGCTCGTTTCTGCTATAATTTTTGAATAAGATATTAAGAAATATGATGCATATGTTAAAAGGGAGTAAGTTCTGCCTGAAACAGTAGGTACCTGTAGTTCAGGATCCACTTCAGGCAGTCAGAGACGAATATATGTAAAAACATAACTGACAAGTAGGTTTGCTTTACATGTAGGCTAATGAAGTTTCATACCACTTGCCAGAAGTCTCTTGTAAGATATGATAAAATTATAGGAAGTTGAATAAAAAGTAGGAAGTCAATTAAAAAGACACCAGCTACTCATCGGTGTGTAAACAGAAGTGTCTTACTTGTATGTCTGGGTGTATGTGTTTACTTACTATTAGGGCTGTGATTTTCCAGGAAGCCTATGGAAACTAAGCATCAGCCAACTTTTGAAACCATGGGCCAAATAGTTCACATGGAAATTTATATTACTGTTGCACAGAGAGTTTAGTTAAAGAACAACAAAAATGAAGACAAACAGTTACAAATGAAACTCTCAGTTTCTCTTGAACCAAAGTACATGTTGCTTGCAAAATTACTGTTGCCATGTAAATATAGGACTGTATTTTGGGAGGTACTGACCCTATCTGGTACTGAACTCATAGCTGCTGCAGTTGCTTGCCCTATTTAGTGAAGAGTATAAACCCTAAAGCAGGTTATGTGGAAGTAATGGGTATAAGCAGGCTGAATTTCAGCTATTTTGTGACAATTGCATGCTTGTACTCTGTGCCATAACATGAAATTTTATTGAGGATAAATCATAGAATCATACCATAGCATGATTTGTGTTGGAAGGGACCTTAAAGATCATCTAGTTCCAACCCCCCTGCCATGGGCAGGGTCACCTCCCAATAGACCAGGTTGCTCAGCGACGTCATGTTTCTCTCGGTACACTTGGATAGCCTTGCAGAACAAAGGACATAGCTTACATCCCATAGCTTTTTTGTGTCTGCATACTCATATGCCACTTTCCTATAGAGGCCAGCATTATGAAGGCATTCATAAAATAGTTCACAAAGAACGACACCCATTTCTGTCCAGCACAAGTGTCAGTCAAACAAACAAACAGTAAACTCCCGATCCTAGTTGACAGACATTGTCCCAAAGCTGAATTCATAGTTATTGTCATGTAATTGCTTGAATTCTTGATGTTTCGGTATAAGTGAAGAAGTAAATTGCAGAACTGGGAGTTTTTTCCTTAGGAAAACCTTCATACCCCTGTTCTATAAATGTAGGAATGTTTGTTAGTGTCAGCTAGGAAGTGGGTATAGTACTGTGAGTTTAAGGGGATATCTGACTGCATCCTATCTGTCAAAGCAGGGCATTTACATCATTATTCAAACAAACATTGTGGCTAGACAGAAACTGCACTAATCTAACTCGAGAACTAAAATAAGTTTTCCATGTCAACTGACNAAATTACTTTCTGGAGGATTTCTCCCTAGCAATAAGAAAAGAACATTTTCAGCTTGTTTGAAAATTTTACAGGTGTTAATTGAGGGTTGGCATTGTGAGCTGATTTGCAAATGGGAGTTGTCATACAGGAAATCAGATATAAATGAGGTGGGGATAACTAATGAACAACCTTGAAGGTGAAGGGAACAGCTTGTATTTGATGCTATAGAAAGCGGAGAAAGACAGCAGGGGAATGCACCAAGGGAGACAGAGATGTTGAAGAAATTAATTAGGTAATTTTCTTTGCAGCAGCATTCTACGTGAATAAAGGAGATATGAAATAGCAAGGCTGTGGATGACAGTGCTGTCTTTGCAGATGGATAGGAAAAGTTGCATCTAAACTCTGGAAAACGGGTTTTACTTTTCAGTGTGCACTTACTACCTTGCATAGAAATCCCTGAACAAGTATCAGTTACATAGTGTACTCGTGCTCTTAGGCAGCAACACTCGCCGTTGTTTAGTTCCTTGCACCACCTAACCTCACCATCTATGCAGGAGTTGTACATCGTCTGACTTTATTTTGGGAATTCTGTAGGTACAAGGTCATGTGTATGTACTTGATGTCTTTCATTTCCTATGTATTTTTCTAAATATTTGTATTTTCTGAGGTATTTCAGTAGGAATGTTATAACATGATTCTAGATAAATATGAAATGGTACTTAGCCTCTTATCCATTTGTAAATGAAATATGAAAAAAAGCCCTGAGGGATGTCTCCCAGCATGTCTGGATTGTGCCTATTAGTAACAGAAAAAGGTAGCTCCAGATTTTTTCATAGCATATGCAGTATTCCAGTGAAGCTCTGTGTTCTTTTTGCCAGGAAAGTCTGTGCTTTCAGAAATGTGTGGGTGATTGTGCTCAGGTATCTCACTCAACTGTCTGAGACTCCTACATTAATACATTTTATTACATTATGGCAAATCCTCTTATTATGTCATCAAAACAATCACTTTTAGGCCATGGCATCGTCTTTGCTAACATTGATGTCCTAATAACCAGAGGAAGTTAATGAACTCGATTTTTCCAAGGGGTAACTTGAGAGGTATTTGTGGAACTGCAATAAAAGATTTTGTTTCTGTGCTTTCTTTTAAATTTTTTGCTTTGCACTACTCTTTGTGATATTTTCCCATTCTTTCTTAACATAACATACTTATAAAAATGACTGAAAACATGGATCAGAATACTTGAAATAAGAAAATTCAGTAACCATTCACATGAATGTAACTTGATCCCACAGTATGCCTAATGTATTTTGACTTACAGTAATGTAACAAATTGAACGCCAGTTGCAACACAGCTGGTTTCAAATGTTTTCTGACCAGATTCCAGTGGTAAATTTAGTGCTCTATGCGTATCTTTTGATCAATTTTCTATTTTATGAAAAAAAGGTATGTTTGCATGCTTTTTTCAAAGTTACTCAGTCCCACTAATTTTCTAGGCTCGTTTCTGCTATAATTTTTGAATAAGATATTAAGAAATATGATGCATATGTTAAAAGGGAGTAAGTTCTGCCTGAAACAGTAGGTACCTGTAGTTCAGGATCCACTTCAGGCAGTCAGAGACGAATATATGTAAAAACATAACTGACAAGTAGGTTTGCTTTACATGTAGGCTAATGAAGTTTCATACCACTTGCCAGAAGTCTCTTGTAAGATATGATAAAATTATAGGAAGTTGAATAAAAAGTAGGAAGTCAATTAAAAAGACACCAGCTACTCATCGGTGTGTAAACAGAAGTGTCTTACTTGTATGTCTGGGTGTATGTGTTTACTTACTATTAGGGCTGTGATTTTCCAGGAAGCCTATGGAAACTAAGCATCAGCCAACTTTTGAAACCATGGGCCAAATAGTTCACATGGAAATTTATATTACTGTTGCACAGAGAGTTTAGTTAAAGAACAACAAAAATGAAGACAAACAGTTACAAATGAAACTCTCAGTTTCTCTTGAACCAAAGTACATGTTGCTTGCAAAATTACTGTTGCCATGTAAATATAGGACTGTATTTTGGGAGGTACTGACCCTATCTGGTACTGAACTCATAGCTGCTGCAGTTGCTTGCCCTATTTAGTGAAGAGTATAAACCCTAAAGCAGGTTATGTGGAAGTAATGGGTATAAGCAGGCTGAATTTCAGCTATTTTGTGACAATTGCATGCTTGTACTCTGTGCCATAACATGAAATTTTATTGAGGATAAATCATAGAATCATACCATAGCATGATTTGTGTTGGAAGGGACCTTAAAGATCATCTAGTTCCAACCCCCCTGCCATGGGCAGGGTCACCTCCCAATAGACCAGGTTGCTCAGCGACGTCATGTTTCTCTCGGTACACTTGGATAGCCTTGCAGAACAAAGGACATAGCTTACATCCCATAGCTTTTTTGTGTCTGCATACTCATATGCCACTTTCCTATAGAGGCCAGCATTATGAAGGCATTCATAAAATAGTTCACAAAGAACGACACCCATTTCTGTCCAGCACAAGTGTCAGTCAAACAAACAAACAGTAAACTCCCGATCCTAGTTGACAGACATTGTCCCAAAGCTGAATTCATAGTTATTGTCATGTAATTGCTTGAATTCTTGATGTTTCGGTATAAGTGAAGAAGTAAATTGCAGAACTGGGAGTTTTTTCCTTAGGAAAACCTTCATACCCCTGTTCTATAAATGTAGGAATGTTTGTTAGTGTCAGCTAGGAAGTGGGTATAGTACTGTGAGTTTAAGGGGATATCTGACTGCATCCTATCTGTCAAAGCAGGGCATTTACATCATTATTCAAACAAACATTGTGGCTAGACAGAAACTGCACTAATCTAACTCGAGAACTAAAATAAGTTTTCCATGTCAACTGACTGAAGCAGTGTATTTTTTTTTATCCCATATATACGGATAATAAAGGTTTTTAAGCTGCCCTCTCTGCAGAACGCCATCCATGCCTGATGGGTCCAGGCTTAGACCTACAGATTTCAGTTTGGAGTTTTGGTGTCATTGTTGACATTGTGGCATTGTTGACATTTCATACATTACACGGAGAAGAGAAGTCATCCCTGCATTCAGTATGTTCAAGTATTTATAGATATAAGCAGTGGGCTTTTTGATCCAGTCTAATGTTGTCACCCTTTGTCTTGTAATTTCACAAAATAGATCACCATAAAATCAACAATGTTTATGCATAACGGAAAAAGAGGTGAAAACTTGAACTTAATTCTGAATTACTTGCCAGCTCTGGATTTCAGGGAGGTACTTAAATCACGCTGGATATATTATACATATTTGGTCTCATTAGTTCTTTAACTGGTTTTGATAGAAATACATGAAAATTCAGATTTTAGAAAGACATAAACCATATTTCAACTACTTGCTTTAGAGCCAGGACAGTGAGGAAATAGGATGGATTTATGCAGAGGGATGCACTCCAGAAAGTCTGAACATGTACTTAAGTTGTCATGTGAAGTAAAAGGTTGGAATGTATTCTAGCGCATAGTAGACCCTTTCAGCTTCCTAAAAAATGGCAATAGATCCATGTTTTACAAGGATCATAGCTGAAAATAAGAAAACTTCTGGGAGGAAATACAAAAGCATTAGGGAAATGAAAGTGAACTTTCACAATATTGATATGGTAAAAAATGTACTTCCGCAGGCTTGGCTGGGGAAAGAACTGCGAACAACTCATTTACAGGGTTGTAGCCTAAAGTGGGATTACAAACCCAGACTTTTCTAGAACACGCTGTAGAGGCTATAGCATGTAAAGTACTTCAATTATTCATAAAAGCCTCACAAAACTCCCATTTTGAAGATATAAAAATTTACTTGCACAAGGATGGCCAGCTAAAATGGAAGGTCATGCAAAATAAGATTTTGGTCTTGTGTAGAAATTTAAAGTTTCTTGTAGAATTAAGACAGAATAATTTCTCACTGAGGAGATTATAATTTTGAGCCCTAATTGATGAATAACTGCAACTGAGGAATAAGATACTCCACATTTTCTGTGAGGTTAGGGTTGAAAACAGGGAGCTACTTTGGGGTAGTTAATGCAATATAAACCCTATATGTTGGATTAATTCCCAGCAATGAGTTAATACAGTTTCATGCAACGGCTAAATAACAGATATTTAGGCTTTGGATACCTAGTGGTAATTCTGTGTTGTACTATGCATACAGACTTTGTTCAGCACATAAATACTACTTCACCTTCAGAAGCACTGCGTTCATTCAAATGAAAGAAAAATTAAGTCATAAATTTGGGCTGTTTGGCAGTTATCTGTCTTTTGAGATAATTTTCAATATAGTGAATCTTGATATATATAGTATTTGGGTAGATAGGCTTGGCAGGAAATTTTGGAATGCATCTTGTCCATCTGTTATTATTATTTGATGTTTCTGTGCATATATAATATTGATATATGTATACATGTTATCTGAAAATTCATGTGCATGTGTGATTCTAGTGATTTATTGAAAATAGATAAAAAGACCAGCAACAGAGAGGCTGTAAAAATAAGTTAAATGTATGTACAAAGTTATTTTGTATTCATACTAAGGTTCATTGCAGAGCTTTCATTTTCTGCATCTGTATGAAGAAGAGATGTTCTACTGTCTCTGTGTATAGAACTTAATGAAACGTGTAGACACAGTAATACTCAATAGATTAAATATGAAATATCTTGAGACTAAGCAATGTACATTAATTACGACTGTGACAGCTTGATTAAAATGGAAATCAAGTATGCACCTGAGAAAAAACATTAGTAAGATAACATATAAAGGAAATCAGTATACGCTTTATAGAGCACTAGGTTTAACAGACATAGAAGTGCTACATTTTCACTAAGTGGGAAGTCTAGTGATAAGTTTTTTCTGTAGAGCTCAATTTTAAAACCATATATGTAATTTATTCTTGCAGTTACCTGCAAGATAACCAGTTTGATAAATATAGTTGTAAAATTAATTTCTTGTAAATTGGGGAGGTACTGGGATTTTCTCTATTCCCTGCTTTGATCATTTGGCATACGAAGTGATGAGGAAGAAAGAGGGAAGCCTACAGCATGAGTTCCTACAAGCAATGAGAAAACTGCAAGTTCTGTGTTTTTAGTTTTGCCTTAGAGACAATAAAAGAGATCTACTCAGAGAATGGTTATCAAACACAAGTCCTGTTAAGGTAGCTATTACTCAATTTGTATATGGCTCTATGCATATATGAAATGAAACTTTTAAGTCCCAGTCCTATTTGAATATGGTGTTGATCATTTATTCTTCAGTGCTTTTCCAACAGTGTCACTGGAAGCACAAAACTCCCTTAAAAATGCAAGTGAAAGGCTAGTTTTGCGATCTGTGAATGTGTTTTGTTTTCCGAGTTGTACCTTGTTTTTTGATAGTAAGTGCTGAGTTTGATCGCTCTTCGCTTCCTTTTTGCTTAATGTGGAATTGACCAAAAATTTAACTGTAGCTGGGTAATCTGAAGTCACCTTGATTAGAGGATAAAGTTTCTGAGATGATGAACAGTTTTAAGAGATAGTGATGTTTCCCCTTTCCAAAATCTGAAGTATATTATGTTATCCAAATATATATTCCATTTTGTGTTTTTTATCACAAGACACTTTTTTTCTGTAAAATTATGCAGAACTAGTTATGTGTTTGGACTGAAATCCACTACTTACCCTGTTTTACTGATAGTTTTGCCAAATGATACAGTAAGCTATACTGTGAGGTATTCTAAATAGTACAGGGAGAGGGTATGCTATCTGAAGACTAGACAGGAAGTACCTTACTTAGATGAACATCTTTCATTGCTTTGCTTTTTGTAAAAGCAAATTACCTACAGCATTATTCAAATGAAACAAATTCTGCTAATCTCCTGTGGAAAGCTTTCTAATTTTCCCACTACAGAGGAAGACAGCTATGGCAGAGGTTACTTTTGTAACTAGTGGTTAGCTTAAGTACTGCTCTACCACCTTGGGTAATTTGAAAAGCTAATGAAAGCTCTGTATCTTACATCTTGATCTAGAAATCCCATAGCAGAGTATAAAATAAAACTGTGAAATACTAAACTGTGACATGAGATACAGCTTTTTTACCCAAGCATTTTTGTAGTTTTCATCAAAATGTTACTTTGTCTGGAACATCAGGTACTAAGATATTTGTAAAATTTAATATTAAGTGTCTATGGAAGAGTGATGATACAATATATTTGTAATTACAGAAGTCTACAGAATACTGGATTCTAATATTTTTTACTATAAACTCATATGTGCAGCTCTGTAGAAGGCAACCTATTGTATGACTTATATTTCTTTAAGTACTCAATACCGTGTTTCCCTAGAGAATGGAGGTGTATTCTAAATGCAGAGTTCTATCTGATGGGAATCAGAACACAGAACTGTAATTTGAACTTCAGATTAATTTAAAATAATGCTTTTATTGTAGTACAATTTAGAAATCTTAGTATTTAGAGGTTGAGGTACTTTAGAATTGATAGCTAAAGTGATGTTACACTGTATAGATGAAATGTTATTTCAGTTGCACGTAATTATTTGCCTGTATTTGAAGTTTGCTATCTTGCAAACTTTTCTGTATGATTTAATCTCTTTGAAAAAATTCTCATACGTGAGTTATTGCTTTATTAAGATTCTTCTGTGGGATATTCAGTGTATCTTGAGTTGAACTTGAATTATTCACCATTTTTTTCCTTTCTTTATGTATATATTTGATACTATTTTCAAATAAGGTTATAAATGTGGCTACCAAAGTGTGTTACTGTATTCTTCAAATTCCTTGAGCTATTTGACGTAGAACTGTATGATACTCTGATTTAGTAAATTTAGACTATGCAAAAATCAGTATAGCACTGAGTAAGACCTAATGTCAAAAAGTAATTTCTGGTAAGAACATCTTCAATGCAGATGTTTCTAGAAGGACGTCATATCACTTTATGATTGATTTAGTATACACAGTGTTTGGAGATAAAAAAATAAAGCTTGGGCAGATAGCTTGTAAATTAGATTAAGAAAAAAGTGAAATCATAAACAAAGATGAAACAATAGCAGGGTTCTGTAGAGTGATCTAGAACACAGTAAAATTAAAAACAGGCTTTAAAATGGTAAAATTCAACATCAAATATCTAGAAATTGAGACTACATGTAACATAGAGCGGTATGAAAATCCTTAAGCAAGATAAAAAGGCAGAATTGTAGTGAATAACATTTGTTGTGAGTCTACAAATTTTTCTATACTGGCTATAGAACATTTTAATGTTTTCCTCACTTTACAGCTGTAATATTTTAACACTGTAATAATGGTAATCCAGTTAACCCTATGCTGTAATTGCTCGTCATTAAAGAAACTTTACCAAGAAACGTTACCAAGGACAAATTTTCTTTAAAGTGTATGCTTGGATTCTTTTTGGTGGAATTGAGGTAAAGATATTGAACCAGATAAAACAGTGCAATTTGGTAATTTTTCCTACATTTATGCTGAAATTTTTGTGAGTTTGGGACAATACAGTTGTCCTGAAGAAAGTTGGGGGTCATTATTATTTTTCTGTGTCAGATCAATTTCACTAAAGTTTTGATTTTAACCCCTGGTGTTCAACCTGCCATTTGTTTGACAGCAACGTGAAAGAACAAGTTGAAATGATAATTTGTCATTGCTATGCGTAAGTAGAGTCTTCATGGATTTATTGCAACAAAAAGATCATCACATTCCCCCAGACTATGTTTATTGCCATTTAAAACACTTTTATCTTAGGCGATCATGTTGTGCACTACAACATTTCTTTATTCATTAACAGTAATTATTCTTCCAGCTTACTTAAAAATGAGTTTGGAACACTTTACATGGAAATAATTACTTGCAAATACTGCCAAATTTTAAGTATCTTTTCTTATTATTAAAAAGCATTGAGCTTCAGCTGCCCAGTTAAGTCATGTGAAGAAGGACAGAAGAATATTCTATTATTGTAGTTTTGTTTATTCCACTTTCTGTTGTTTATTGACTTTATGGCATTTTAGTGATCATTTTGCCACAGCAGTGGTTTGCAACCTGTGGACGCAGTCATATATGGGCAGTAGGAATGCCTCCCTTCAGTATTAACATTTTAGTAGTTTAACGATTGCGGATCCATATTTCTATGAGCAAAGTATCTCATCCTTGAAGCAAAGCTCACTTTGTAATAGAAATACATTTTTTTGGTAATTGTGTATGTCTGTATATGAAGAAAATATGAACATGATATGCTGATGTACAAATTTTTCTTGCCAGTAGAAAATCATGGTATTCAGACCAGTGTCTCCACCTGATCAGAATGTGACAGTCTTCTTGCCTATGTGTTCTTTGGGTGACAAAAAGCATATAGCTCAGAAACAGAATCTGAAGGTAAGTGTATGTAATACAGAAAAATTGTGGTTGACTCAGTTACTGGAGCTATTATATATTATCACTCTGTCTGCTCCAGGACAGACAGCATGTCTACTTTAGATTGGATCAGGACTGTGCTTCTAAAAAACTTTTGATAAACCCCTTATCTTATTTTGGTTTACACTGAGTTGGTGTCTTGGAACACATTAGTTTAAATCCTGTCATATTCTAAACCTAAATCGGAAACTGTTAGAGCACACTCCCTGGCACTGCAAACACTAATGAGCATTTTGTCTATGGGACTAGATCAGAGGCAGACTGACCTAAAGCTGCCAAAACAAATAGCGTAAATGTTGGGTCTTTTATACCTGCTAATTCACTGTTCAGGTATGTTCCTATTGGGCCTCACTACTTGCTAATGTAGGCACAGCCTTAGGTAACCTCCTTCATTTTTCTCTTTCTCCTTAAACGTATGCATAAAGGCTGTTTATGATAATTATGGTTTTGGCTTGGGGTTTTTAAACAAATGTGAATTTAATTATTTACTGTAAGGCACTTCAAAAGTTTTCAGTATTTAGAGATTCTCTAAAATATCTAAATATTCTCTAAAATATCCTAAACTCTAAAATATGATATTTGCGTTGGTATGTACTGTTATTTTAAAGTTTGCCAGCAGGCAGCTGGTGAAGATTATGGCCACAGTAGTGTGAGGCAGATGGCAGATTTTTCAAGAGAAATCTTGCACCCAACTAAATTATCTGTTTTCACATCTATTCAGCATTGAAGGACTCCCTTGAGAACAACGGGAACATTGGGCGTAGAATTATTTTGAGTATGCAGGCTGAATACCTGTTATGCTGAATACCTGTTATACTGAATACCTGTTATACTGAATACTCTGAAAATATTTCTTATTATTTGAAAAAAAAAGGCCATACTTGTGTAATCATGTGTGTAAACACCAGTTTCCTCAAGTAAACTGTTATTTAATGTCATGTATAAAACAAACAAAATGAATGAAAGAATAGCAGGAATTTTTAAAACTCCAGAGTTAAAAAAAAAAAAAACAGGAATTTTTAAAAAACCAGAGTTAAAAAAAAAAAAAAAAAAAAAAGGGTTTTCATCATGAAAAAAAGTGAAATATCCCTATTCCCTGTCTAAAATGGGTTAAATACTGTTCAATGACAGAAATGTATTTTGCAGTCAAATAAATAGAAGCAGGTCCAAGCTCAGCATCGAACTGTAGCAAATTGAGCAACAAGACAGCACCTGTATCTTCTGTGAATAAACTGTTTTTACAGTATTATGCCCTTAGTTTCTGTGTTTAAAGATGTTTTAAGTCACAAGGTACATGAAGTAGTTTTCTCATTCATACAGGCCATTCAAAGAAGAAACGTCAGCCTATGAATTGCTTTGTGTGATTCCCTTTGAGGCCGGCAAGAGTGTTAAGTTTAGCAATTCTCCTGAAAAAGCAATAGTAGAGAACAGAGAACATACTTTTAAACTGGATCAGGAAGTATAACAGCAATGACAGCAGAATACTATTACTTTGGAAAGTAGAAATGTAACTCTTTAGAAGGAATATTTAACCAATAAACTATTGCATTTAATATAACTTCTGATCCATCCCTGAATTTACAGCTAGAGAAAACACCTGGTAAAGCCGAAAGAGAATGTAGTCCATCACCTACCAAGAGTATTGGCAGCATAAATAATTTTATACTCCTCTATACAGAGGTCTGATAAGATTTAAGTATTTCTTCAAAAAGCACCTGAGACTTCACGATTTAGATTTTTAATCAACATTTTGTAGTACAACTGCTGTACTATATATTTTTTACACTGTGGGAATAATTCTGTTAGGGTAAGTATCTTGGTTCAAGATAATCTTTCAAACTGATTTAAACCTGACTTTCAAAAATCAGGTTTGTGATTTCACGTCTGAACTGTCTGCAACATCTAGTACAGATATTTGTGTTGGTTTAGAGTATATGCAAATGTAGGTAACAGTGTGTTGTTATCAAAACTTCAATTTCTTTCTAAGAAATAAATACTAGTGTAATTTCAACATGGGTCAATGGTACAAGTAGAATATCTACAGTCCTGACTGCGTAGCTTATTAACACCATGGACTACCCTTTTCTAGCCTTGAAAAAATAAGTTTAATGAACAGTAGAACTAAAGAGAGCCTGCTTAGCTACAGATTGTTGTCATGTGGTTGATTAACTTTGGTGTCTGAAGCAGTATGTTCTCAAAATGAATCTTTTAAATGAAGTTCGGACATTTATAAATATTCTATTCTATGTGTATTCTTTGGATATAAAGTTCACGCTAAACCTGCTTAGTGGAGCTGTAAACATAATTTTTTCCCTTACATAGGTTTCTTGCAGAATTTATAATCAATAAATAGTGTTCCTTTAACTTTCTTTATCTTTACAGTTTCTTCCTTTTAGTTGGTCAATTTCTTCCAAAATCATTGTGAAAATAACACAGGGTTATAAAGCTTAATTTCCTTAGGAAACTAACATAATCAGATTCAACATAATCAGGAATTTTTTGTGAAGTAATAGTTAATCTTTTAACCTGAGACCCTTTTTTTCTAGCCGAAGGTCTATTTCTGATAATATTGATTGAAAATTCTTCAAAGGATTTGTTTGAACTTCTATTAATGAAATGATTCTTCATCTCAGAATGCAAAGTTTAATTTATAGAAAATATTTCAAGAATGAAACCTAAAAATAAAAGTTTTCATAATTGTCAAAACAAGGTATAGGGCTATTTAAAAATACCTAGTTGTAGAATTTTAAGACTATATTAATATTAGGAAAATTTTTTTCTTTTAAACTTAAGTTTGCAGAGAGGGAAACTTGTTTAACTACAGCCATAGACACTCTTGAACTTGTCTTGTTGTTTCATAGCAGCTTTAATAAATCCACCTTCCAGCTGCCTCCTTTACTCCAGATGCTATAGAATAAACTAATTTATGTAATGCACCTGTAAACTAATTGGGATTCTGTGGAGGTTTTGGCAGAAATAATTTCAACAGACTCGGCTTTCTCACCTGATTTACCATACAAGTGATAGGGCTGATTCAAGGAAAAGGTAAAAATGCATGGTTTGAGGAGCAAGGAGACCCGATTTCAGAGTATGATCCGCTTAATCTGTAATGGAGTAGAATTCTGAGTGTCTGAGTGTTTTGTAATTTTTGATTTTTTTACCAGTACGTGGTTCTAGGGAAGAATTTAGTCTGGAGCTAATTACAGCACAGAAGAATCCAGGTTTCTGCAATGTGTAGATTTTGAAATATTCTGTTCTAAATATCTATAACAGATAATATTCTGCTTAACGGGTGACTTTTATAGCTTGTAAAAGAGTTAATTTCCCTGGTTGTATTTTTTTTATTATTATTATTTTAATGCAATCATTCTGGCATTTGGCTGTTGGGTATCTCCTCCTACTTTTTTCTTCAATTCGTTTGTGTTAGCCCTTGTGGCAAGGCTACAGCAAAAAAAATACATTTTACATTTCCAAAGCAATTAAGTTGCTTGAATTTTTAATGTTTTTTTTGTTTTGTTTTGTTTTTTTTAATTGCTGTAAAAATGTTTATTACTTTCTGTAAGAAATGTCTAATAGATGCCCGTATAAAAAATTAATTGCTTTCATAAGATCTTGTTGTTTCATATTCTGAGAGTTTGAGGTGGTGTGAACAAACCTCTTCCAAGCCTCCTTTCAACTGCCTGGCGACCTTGTGCATGCACGTATATGTGTTTACCTATGGAGTTTTGTTTGTAAAATTAATTTTTTAGTTAGTATAGTTTTAACTGTGTGGGTAACTAATTATCATCTCTAATGATGTGCCTAAGTTGCACATACCTGTGTAATTTATTTTATTTCAGTTTTGAAAATTAACTGCTGGGGCTGGTTTGGAATCAAGGCATTGTAACTGCTGTAGTGGGGGACACTGTATTCTAGTGTGAGGATTGAAGAGAAAATCATGTGTAAACTTTGTAGATTGAACAGTTATAACTTTGAGCAGTCTCCCAGAAAGAGGTTGTAGTATATTATAAAATAAAAAAGAACAAACAGATATTCAAGAATATAATTTTTTAATGCACTGTGAGGCAAAATAGTTTTTTATATGGACAACATGTCTTTTACATTTTAATTGTGCTCTTTCACAAGTGAAAGTACTCATTAGCTTGTTAGCCTTATTGATTTCCTAAGATTAAAAGTTGCTTAATATTATATTGAAGCCCTTTTTTGGTCTGTTTTTAATATACCTCACCACTGCTTGTTGTAACCTGGTTTTGATGCTTCATTGAGGCTTTTAACTTGAACATTGTTATATATTCTTTGTAAGAGTCTCCCCCCCCCCC